>CAIGRP010114847.1:0-21656 GCA_903798385.1 Fraxinus cuspidata | reverse complement strand
CTTCCTCCTCATGCACCAAAAGAACATGAAAACTTTAGATTCAATTTGAGCCAATAAAATATAACGTATACGCTTCAAGTTCAACAATTTGAGGAAGGGATTCGATCCCGGGACTTCCCATATGAATATGAGAGTTCTAGCCAACTAAGCTACAATAAATGTTTGAAAATGAAATGAATTACCAGTTATATGACCTAAAACTTTTATTCATTGTCAAAAATAAAAAAAAAACTGTTATGGCGGATCTAGCACTGGCGGCCGACGGGGCTCGCCGGATGCTGGATCCACCCTTGCATGTTCCCATGGAAGATTGTCTCCTCGTGAACTCTGCACATGTTACTCTGATGTGCATTTGGACTTCCTCCTCATGCACCAAAAGAACTTGAAAACTTTAGATTCAATTTGAGCCAATAAATTATAACGTATACGCTTCAAGTTCAACAATTTGAACAACAGAAATAACCTTAAGCTTTTGTATTCTTAATATCTATAACTAAAATGAGTTTAATATTTGCTAGATCACTGTTCTTTCCCTATCATTTTGGTACTTCCCCCTTCAGCCAAACAAAGAATAATGGGAATACAATTGGGAAAAGAAAGGAAAATGAAGGACAGTTTGTCTGAGGTAAAGAGAGCATATTATTTAAGTATTATAAAGCTTGGAATTGAAACTGTGGTGGGCAATCCTTCTGCAACTTATGCATCTCTCTTTTATTACAGGGCTTAAAGATTTGGTTGATTATCTTCCTGCCACTTTGGCAACCATTGTAAGTTATTTCTCAGCTGAAGTAAATAGTGGTGTTTGAAAAAAAAAATTTATGAATGGAGCTGATTGGCCCAGTCTTGCTGAGGAACAGATAAAGAAAATACTTGCCTGTTGGGGTTGATGTCCCCAGTCTAGCCGCATGTATGCTTTTCTATAAAGAAAAGTTGGACGTGCATTTCATACAAGTAATAGTTATCGACAGTTTTACTTACAGCAGTCTCTTGCATATGTTTTATTCTAGATTGGCTCTTAAGATCATCTAGTTTGATAATTCTATTTATGGATTAGTGTAAAAATGAGAATTTTATGCATCTTTCGAGAAACATCTTGGTAATGTGAGTCATCGTTAGAAATAGTTTATATTGTTCTTTTCAACTATAGGTTTTTTTTTTCACCTATTCTAATATTCTTCAATATCCGAGTAAGACGAAGTCGATTTGTCTGATAGCTCATTATTGGCGTTGAGGTACCACGAGTTGGCGGATCAACGTAAAAATGGCAAAGTAATCGACTTTCCTAATTGGGGCCGTTTTTGGACACGTTTTGATATTTGCCATAACTTTGGCTACGGTTATCACAATCGCGCTCATGACTCTAATTTGGAAAGCTTTTTTCGGCGCGCATGTCATGGTCACCCAGTTTCACTCCGTGCACATCATTTTCGAGGGCTGGTGTTTTCTCTTTCGAATCCCCAATTTTAGTTTTTTTTTCCTTTTTTGATAATATTTCGATTACCTTTTTAACATAGATTACGAACTCGATTTAAGTTAGATTTTTGGGATATTATTTCTTTTATTACGTGATTTCCTTTGGTATGAATATTGAAATTTTGCCATTTTTTGTAAAATTTCAATAATTATGATTTTTTTAGCTATATAACTCGGCTTGTGTGTTATTTTCGCATATTGGATGAATAATAAAGATTTTTCTTGTTTTCTTGGCATTTCTCTTGCGTTCTTCCCTATTAATTATCAGTCGAATCGAGCTTGTAGAATAATCGCTATTCTGCTCGGCGTCAGCCTGTAGGGAAAGTTCTCCAGCTTCACTTCCACTGCCGTTGGCTGCACTTGTAAGCCTTACCCTAACCTACAAACTCGATAAAGCCTCAAAATTTTCTCAATCTAGAGGACCCAGCATTGGAGTCCCTTACAACAAGTTGCATGTGGCCGTGCATGCCAATAGTAGCTTCTTTGTGGACCCAAAAAAGTTAGAGTGATTTCCATGTTTTTTCTGCCTCTCGTACCGTCTTCCTCCATAGTAAAGATGTTGTTGTTCTACTTCTTAAGAGCTACTTTAGTGCTACACTTGGTTTAAACAGTACTTGTATCTCAAGAAACGGTGGAGTTCGAGCACTTCTTGGCCCTATATTTGGATCACATTTTAGCGGTGGGATCTCTCCATTTGCACCCACATCCAAGACATTATGCTCTTAAGGGAAGAGATAGTTTCTTTACTGATGCAATTAGTGAAGGACATAATATTTATGAGCCTTACTAGAGCAAGGTTCGAAAAGCTAAAATAAGTCGAAAGCAGAATGAAACATGGTAATCTCTCATTTGCTGCAGTAATAACAAAAGTGAATTAACAGCTTTCCCGAGGGCGTCTTTTGTGTTCTTATCTGATGGACTGGGGCTGGTTCTGTAACGCCCAAAGGTTCTTGAAATTTGAAGCGTCACAAGAAAAATATTTTTAGTTGGGGCCCTTTAATGTTAACCAAAATAAATTGTACCTAATGATGGTAAATATTTGTCCATATATACTTAAACAATTATGGTGTAATTTGATTTTGGAAAACATCTCGAGAAAATTCAGCAACTATCGGTTGCGCAGCAGCGGAGAAAAAATAAGTTTGACCTAGTAAACGTCGACTAAAATTATGAAATTTTAACACAGACTATAACACTCATACACATACAATATATAAAAATTTGGGGTCTCAACGATATAAATTTCAACTATGCTGTATAGTATTTTCGAAACTGACCTGACGCAGTCCACTAAAACAAACATAACTTTTTCTCTAGGTAATTTTTGAAGATAATTTTAAAGACCACTTTTAGAAGACTCATAAACCTTCCAAATCTCATTGATTTCACTCTAAAACATGCATTCTATCCCAAGTTATACCATTTTGAAGTACGAGGACATAATTTGAATATTCAATTTAGCAGTAATTAAACTTCATGCATAATCAATCCAACATTTCTAAGTTAGAGTTGATATGCAATTTATATAAAAACAAGATGAAATAGACGATTACAATTTTTTTAAAAAATGCCATCTAAGTATTCGTAAGAGATTTACATAATTGGGCATTTCAAGAGATTTACAAAATTTTTACTAGAAATTTAAAGAGCATTTCAAATTGCCGAGCACTTGCCATTATGCCAAAACATTGCCATGCCTTGAATTAATCTGTAAATTTTGTAGGGTTGAGTACCCCAAGTAATACTCAGTAGGAAACACTTGAGTAAATGATAAAAAAAATATGTTTTCTAGAAATGCAAACTTTGGTTATTTGTGTCACCGTCAATTGCAAAGTGAATCGGTGATCAGGCAGTCCGCTTAATCTTAGGTTTTGATAAGCCTTTCAAGTAACAAAAATAATCTCTTTATCTCTTATTTGAATAAAAAAATGGTGCTTCCATCATAAGTAACACAATTACACGTTTAATGCAAATCAAAAATCAATAATTTTTACTTCACTTAAAAAAGTGCTGAGAACATCCTACCTTAAATACTTGGAGTTTGAATACCCTTTTTGCGACCAAATTGAAATAAAATGCAGAGTACTCTTATCCTTCAGAGAATTTTTCAAATTTAAAGTGTCTAAAGTCTAAAGGAAAATGGCGAAATAATTTTATGTATAAGTTTAATCAGTAAAATGTTGTTGCTTATCAAATGCAAAATGAATGGTAGTTTGCAGTAATCAAAATGGGAATAAAAACAAATGTAACTGGCATATAACTATGTGTATAAATGGGTATTTATGATGGGTATTTATACGTGTAGGTAAGTTTTACAACTGAAATGACTTTTTTTTCTTTAATAATTATCATAATGGGTTTTAAATGATTGAAACGGTTATGAAATACTTAGTGGAGAAAATAAAAATTCAGATTGAGGGATAAGAAGAAATTAAAATACATGGCTGAATAGATGAGAGTTATTTGAAGGATAAAAATCATGTTTAAGGGTTATTTGGCATAAACAGTAAGAATATCTAAATTTTTAAAATTTTAAGGATTTAACATATACGACGTTAACATAAAATATGTCATCATAAATATTTAAAAGAGATTCGACACCTTACAAATTTATTTTAAGACAAATGCACGCAACTTTACTATCGTGACCCAAAACTTTAACTTGAACTTTTAGGAAGTGTCATAGCGACGAAATAATATATTCTAAATTATTTTTCGATTTATACCAAAAAAATTATTCTAAAATGAAAAACTAGATTTTTCTTCTCGATCGCTACACATTTAGTCACTAATAAAGGAAATTTTCCTTCTTGGTTTATGTCCATTCACTGGTCCAAGCAAGAAGGAGACTTAGGTACAATGCTTCCATTGCTTAGGGGGGTATGCATTGGCATACTTGGTGGCTCTTTGTGGTGCTTTCATTTGGGGATTCGACTTGCCATCATCTGCTTCAAAGCATCGTCTGAAAATTCTTGGATGCCACTCGGAATTTGTGGCTAGTGCTATGGATGGCAAGATATCTTTGTTGGAAAATTTGGTTTTTATTAGTTGGTTTGACCAACCTTTGACCAATTATTTTAGTGGGTCCTGTTAGTTGGACAAAATATTTCTTTGGCCTATTGTGTTCTACTCCATGAGTAAATTAATGTAGTTTATTTATTTTCTCAAAACCTATTTAGGGTGAATGAAAAATTAAGATCAAAAGATGACCACTTGAAGTTGAAATAAATTGGAATAAAAATTGGTGAGAAATTGAAAATGTGTCAATCCCACAAGGAAAGTTAGAAGATTATAAACCACTTTATATTGCTCAAGTTTGGAACTTAGGTTTGGGCCTCAAAGGGTATCAATAATCTTTGAAGGAGAGAGAACCTACATGCTAGTATGTAGGGTCAAAGCCCACACGCACGCGCTGCTACTGCCGGCCAGCTCGACTAGGCATGGGTCGTGGTCGTAGGGGTAGGCTTGGGATTGGGCCAAGCTAGTATATATTTTTTCCTAAAATAATATTTGATATATATTATTTTATTGTTATTAAAATAATAATCTATTTAATTTATATTATTTTTGCTCCAATTTTTTTGTATGTAACATGTGGTTTCTTCTAGAAGAGGCGGTTAACGGTTGACGATTGATAGTTAAAACTGCATGTCCAAACGGTTTGTGTCTGTTGAAGACACAACTTTTCGGCTGTTGTGTCTTTTGGACATAACCTTTCAATTTCTATAATTAGGCCTCCATATCCCGATTTTCATTCATTCCAAAAATCAATTCTGATTTTATTCTTCTTCCAAAATTATTCCTTCGTCCCTGCATTATTCATATTTTGCAATTCAGCCTTGAAAATAATTTTTTGTACATTTTAGTCCTCCAATTTTTAGAGAGATCAAAACGTGAGTACATTCATCGGGTCTTGTAATTTGTAGTGCTACTATTACAAATCGAGGTCGTTATATCTTGGGAGATGAGTGCCAGAATACCGTCAGTACCAGTGTAGGGCATTATTGTCTTAAGGAGAAATAATCAAACTCTTGTTTCGACCATAAACATTTTATATCGTTCATTTTTTGCACGATGTTATTATGCCCAAATCAATTCAAGATGATATAATTATTTGCCATATTTCAACAATCTTAAGACAATAATGGCAAATAATACTACATTTGTCGTGCCCACTAATAATGGTTACGGGGAGAAACCGAAAAAATTCATGAGAGTGGATTTTAAGAGATGGCAACAGAAAATGTTGTTTTATCTCACAACTCTGAATTTGGCAAAAGTTTTGAGTGAAGATGCTCCAACTGTTGAAGAGGATGAAACAGATTCTAAAAAATGATCAGCATTCGATGCATGGAGTCATAGTGACTTCTTGTGTAGGAACTACATCCTCAATTGCCTGGACAATACACTATACGGCGTATACTATTCGGTCAAGACAACTAAATTACTGTGAAAGTCATTGGAAAAGAAGTATAAAATAGAAGATGCCGGATTGAAGAAATTTGTTGTAGGAAAATTCTTGGACTTCAAAATGGTAGATTCTAAAATAATAATGAATCAAGTCCAAGAGCTACAAATCATCTTGTACAATATATGCAGAAGGTATGAAGCTCTGTGAGTCATTTCAAGTTGCTGCGATTATAAAAAAATTACCACTAAAATGGAAAGATTTCAAGATCTACCTGAAACATAAATGCAAGGAAATAGGACTTGAAGACATGATTGTACGATTAAGAATTGAGAAAGATAATCGTAATTCTAAAAAGAAATCTGGAAAGCTGCAAATGAAGGCTAAAGTCAATTTAATAGAGCCAAATACTAGCAAGAAAAGAAAGTACTCAGGTATTGGCAAGCAAAAGAGCAAGACCAAGAAATTCAAAGGAGATTGCTATAACTGCGGTAAGCCTGGTCATATTCCAAAGGCTGTCGACAGAAAAAGCAAAACAACAAGGACCAAGTACACTTGACCGAGGAAGATAAATTGTCTAATAGTGTGTCCAAACTAATGCTCTCAGTTGTTGTATTTGAAGCAAATATGGTGGACAATCCGAGAGAATGGTTCGTTGATACTGACGCTACTCATCACGTTTGTGCCGATAAAGAAATGTTTTCATCTTATACTCTGACAAGTTTGTACTCACCAAAAATGACATGTTTGTATGTAAAGGGTACTTTGCTAATGGGCTATTCAAAATGAATGTAATGCCTGTACTCCGTAATTTTGATATTAATAAAAATTAATCTTCTACTTACTTGATTGAGTCTTCTAACTTATGGCATGATAGGTTAGGACATATTAATGTTAATACTTCAGTAAATTAGCAGGTTTAGATTTATTGTGTTCCATTTTCTTTGACCAAAATCATTGGTGCGAAACATATGTAGAGGCTAAATTAGCTAAAATATCGTTTCATTCAGTTGAAAGGAACTCGAATCATCTAGAACTTATTTAATAGTGATATTTGTGATTTAAAGTTTAAAAGTATTTTATTACTTTTATAGAAGATTGCACATGATATTGTTATATCTATTTGCTAAGGAGCAAAGACAAGGCCTTAGAAGCATTTAAACAGTACATGAATGAGGTTGAGAATCAACTAAGCAAACGATTATTAGTTGTTTGTAGTGGCAGATGTAAGGAATATGGAGCACCATTTGAAAAAATTTGCTCCAATTCTAGGATTATTCATCAAATTACAGCTCCTCGAATGGTATTGCGGAACATAAAAATTGTACTTTGAAAGATATGATGAACGCTATGTTGATTAGTTATGGTTTACCTCAAAATTTATGGGGGAAGAAATTCTCTCAGCTAACCACATTCTAAAAAAATTACCTCACTAAACTAGGAACGAAACTACTTATGAGTTGTGGAAAGGTCATAAACCTTCGTATAAATACTTAAAATTGTGGAGTGTTTGGCTAAGGCAGAAATACCAAAGCTTAAATAAGTTAAAATATGGCCTAAAACCATCGATTGCATATTCATTGGATATACTAATAACAGTAGTGCTTATCGGTTCATCGTACATAAGTTGGACATTCCGGATATACATGAAAATACTATCATTGAATCTAGGAATAGTGTATATTTTGAGGACAAGTTACCTTGTAAGGAAAGGAAAGACATAATTTTGTAAAAACGCACTTATGATACTGCAGTTGGTAATCATCAAAGTGATCAAAAACCAAGACATAGCAAAAGAACCAAAACATCTATATCTTTTGGTCCAAATTTTTTAACTTATTTGTTAGAAACTAAACCTAGGACATTCAATGAAGCAATGTCTTTTCTAGAAGCTCCATTCTAGAAAGGCTATCAATACTAAAATTGATTCTATTATGCAGAATCATACCTGGGAGTTGGTAGATCTCTCACATGGTAACAAACCGTTAGGTTGTAAACGGATTTACAAAAGAAAATTATAGACTGATGAATCAATTGATAAATATAAGGCCAAGTTGGTAGCTAAAGGATTCAAACAAAAAGAAGGCCTTGATTTTTTCGATACATACTCACTTGTGACAAGGATAATATCAATTAGAGTATTAATTGCAATCACAAAATTGCATAATTTGGAAATCCATCATATGGACGTAAAAACAGCTTTCTTAAATTGTGAGTTAAAAGAAAAAATTTACATGGAACAACCTGAAGGGTTCATTTCTCCTGGACAAGAGAAAAATGTGTGTAGGCTCGTTAAGTCGTTATATGGACTAAAGCAAACGTCAAAACAATGACATGCAAAATTTGACAAACTATGTTGTCAAATGATTTTAAAATTAACAAGTGTGATAAATGTGTTTATATTAAAACTACAACTAATGCATATGTAATCGTATGTCTATATATTGATGATATGCTAAATATGGGTAGTAATTATGATATGATAACAAAAACCAAGAAAATGTTGACAAAGCATTTTGACATGAAAGATATGGGTATTGCAAATGTAATTTTCGGAATTAAAATCCTTAAAACATCTGAGGGACTTCTCTTATCTCAATCTCACTATATTGAGACTATACCTAAGAAGTTTCATATATATGATGAAAGTCCAGTTAAAACATTAGTAGACTTATTTCTACATTTGGCCTAACATAATTAGAGTATTATCGGATAATAGGCAATCTAATGTATATTACAAACTGCACTCGTCCACGTATTGCATATGCAGTGAACAAACTTAGTAGATATACAAGTAACCCAAATAATGACCATTGGAAGGCACTGGTAATAGTTCTTAGATATCTATGATACACCTCAAATATATGATTAAATTATACTAGATATCGAGCTGTATTAAAATGATACAGTGATGCTAATTGGATATAAGATAAAAAAGACTCAAAATCCACTAGTGAGTATGTTTTTACCATTGGTGGTGCGATCATATCTTGGAAATCCTTTAAAAAGACATGTATAACTTGATCCACGATGGAATCTGAGTTCATAGCTTTAGATAAAGCTAGAGAAGAAGAGGAATGACTTCGAAATTTTTTAGAGGATATTTCATGTTGGCCTAAACCTGTGCCTGCAATTAGTATACATTATGATAGTCAGTTGGATATCGGTAGAGCGCAAAGTAGTACGTATAATGGTAAGTCTCGACATATTCATCAAAGATATAATACAATTAAGCAATTGATCTCAGATGGTGTTATTTCCACAGATTATGTAAAGTCTAAAGAAAATCCCGCAGATCTGCTTACCAAAGGCTTACCAAGAGATCAAGTATGCTGCATATCAAGGGGAATGAGCTTAAAACCTACTATGTAAGAATCTTTGCAATGGTAACCCAACCTTGCTGACTCGAGATCCCAAAATCTTGGTTCAATGGGATAACTATGTTATGAAGATTAGAAGAAACACTTTGGAGTAAACTCCTACCCATTTCTACGGTAAGAAAGTGGTATTTGCAGAAAGTTTTAGGTTAAGTTATACTTTTAATGATTCCTATATCTTTGACTATCTAAGTGGGGTATGGCAGGTACTCTTACTAGGAGATCACCTATATAAATGTGAAGTGTGGCTACTTATATGAGAATGTTTTAAAGGCTTGAAAAAGAATTCTCTAAAGTACTTATGAAATCAAATATTTGTTTAATGCCAGAATGAACACAACAGTGAGAATTTGAACATGTTAGGGGGTTATTGTGTTGATACTATTGTTTTGGTTTACACCAACGGCTGACAGTTTAAGACACCACGTTCACTGATTAGTCAAGTGAATCCGATATTATTCTACTACGGAAGGTTCAAACCCATAAGGTACTTACCCGGATGCGAGAACATTCTGTCTGATCTTTCTATAGGGTCTGTATAGTCTATTGCATTAATTTCCATTCATGTGGGGGATTGTTGGAAAATTTGAATTTTATTAGTTGGTTTGACCAATTATTTTAGTGGGTCCCGCTAGTTAGAAAAAATATTTCTTTGGGCGAGTGTGTTCTACTCCATGAGTAGATTAATATAATATATTTATTTTCTCAAAATCAATTTAGGGTGAATGAGAAATTAATGCCAAAAAATGATCACTTGAAGTTGAAATAAATTGGAATAAAAATGGGTGGAAATTTGGGATTTAGGGGCCCCAAAGGGTACCAATAGTCTTTGAAGGGGAGAACATACATGCTAGTAGGTAGGGCCAAAGCCCACACACGCATGCCACTACCGTCAGCCGGCTCGAATCGACTCGACACGACACGGGCACAGGTCGTAGGTCGTGGTCGTGCGCTTGGGCTTGGGCCAAGCTAATATATATGTTTTGGTAAAATAATATTTAATTTATATTATTTTATTATTATTTAAAATAATAATATATTTAATTTATATTATTTTTTCCCAATTTTTTGCACATGATTTCTTTTGAGAAGATGCGGTTAACGGTTGATAGTTAAAACTGCCTACCCAAACGGTTTATGTCTGTTGAAGATACAACTTTTCGGCTGTTGCGTCTTTTGAACACAATCTTTCAACTTTTATAAATAGGCCCCATGCACAGGTTTTCATTCATTCCAAAAATCAATTCTGATTTTATTTTTCTTCCAAAATTATTCATTTGTCCCTGCATTATTCATATTTTGCAATTCAGGATCGAAAATAATTTTTCGTGCATTTTAATCCTCCAATTTTTAGAGATATCAAAACGTGAGTATGTTCGCCGGGACTTGTAATTTGTAGTGCTACTATTACAAGTCGAGGTCGGGAGATGAGTGCCGGGATATCGTCGCACCAGTGCGGGACATTATCGTCTTAAGGAGAAAGAGTCGAACTCTTGCCTCGACCATAAACATTTTATATCATTCATTTTTTGCACGACGTTATTCTGCCCAAATCAATTCACGGTGATATAATTATTTGCCATATTTCAACAATCTCCTTGTTGCAATCCGGTCACTTGGCATGCTCATGTGTCTTGTTTCTTGAGTTTGATTGATGGTCATGTGCATGCCAAGTTGTGTAATTGAGGTGGATGTAGAGTTATTGAAGAGACTAAGGGGCTGAGGCAGTTGAACAAGGAAGAGCTTGCTCTTGGCTTGTCGTTTGCGGGGTTGGCACCATGGGCGCTGCTGTTCAACTTATCATAGAAACTGATTTGCAACCATTTTCTCCGTTTTGATAATTTTGTAGATACATGTACAGCTCTTGCTTTACTAGCGTTTGCATAGGAAAACTTGTGCACAAATGGAAATTTCGAAGTCTACCAAACTGTTGAGTTCTTTAGCATCCCCTATCTAGTACAAAAGTTCTATTGCCATGTAAAATAAAATATTCACCAGTAGTCCAAGTCCGAATCACGTAATTTGCTTTTATGCATTGAGACATTGCCGTATCGTACCCATTCAAAACAACACTCCAAGAACCACATTCTCTTATGGATTACAAATAAAAACACTGTCACACCAATGAATCGAAGGCCAGCTGAACATCGAGCTTGGCCTATGATGTTTTTATTTTAATATAACCATAAATATTCTCATTAAGCAAGATAACCTCGAATAGCAGGCAGAATACAAAATAGAATCCGACCAGTCCAAACGTGTACTTCGGTTCTCTAACTATGAGCTAAGCTAAGGACGCAAGATTGTGGACTACTTCATTCCCAGTAAGGGTATAAAGCAATGAGTATACGATATGAAGATTCCCGTAGGTGGCGCAATCCATGAACCAACTTGCGGCCAAAAAAGATATGTAGTGAATATTGCAAGCATTCTACCGCTAGTGAAACTATTACAGTACATTTACAAAGAATTTATCTTTTCTAAGGTATTTTCTCATGTAAATTTGAGAAAATAAATTTGTTAGTTCTTATCCAAGAAGCAGAATAAAAGACCAATAAAGTAGCTAGGATCATTCATCTATGTCCATATCAAGCAATAACATCTGTCTTTGCCCAGACATTGTCACTTAAAAGTGGAATATTGCGATGCCAAGTGTTTCAGTTAGTCACAGCCTGCAAGAAAACGTTAACCAATTTCCAAATCCATTATTGTTTCTTAAAAGCTACATTCAAAGCAAGTTACGCGTAAATGCAACAGTCTGAGGCCCACACCATTTTAGATAGGCTCTCTGTCTTCTTTGTGTCAGAGAGGCATTCTAATTGTCGAAACAAACTTTCTAGAGGTTGATCAATGCGATTTATGAAATTACCTTTTCAGTTTTACTAATAAAACTTGCTAGCCCAGAAATTTCATAAACCCTGAGAATTGTTCTTATTGCATTCAAGAAAAACCTCGTATAAGTTGTAAATATGTTCTGCAGGGACATATTTGTGACCATCTTGACTTCTTATCATAGCTCAGTGCCCCACATTTCTGGTTGGTTGATACCTTATCCTAAAGCCGAAGAATCAATAATTTAGTTGAGTGGGGAGCTGTGGGAATCTAGTTCTGATCCCCAGCTAATATAAGCTCAAATCTGATGGCAGCGACAACTTCTGTCCCTGCTGTGAGTCATACACATGGTTGGCAGTGATAATGGCAGGCAGGTTTTGCTAATTTAGAAATGTTCAATGTGGATTTAGATAAAGATACACCCACGTGACAAAGATGTCATGTGAGGGTGCAAAATGTCCCTACTACACGAGACATCCAAAATTTGCATGATTGTTCATATCAATAAATTGAAGCAAGGCCTAGAAAGTTATAGCTAAGGACGTGTAGAAGAATGGGGAAGCGGTTTACCAAGTGGAGACGAATGGCGAGACAACAGAAGGGGAAATTCTACATAGTGAGAGTTTGTATTAGGATGCTTCCGTGTTGGGACAAGTAGTACTCACAGCCATATATAAAATCTCTTCTGGTTTATTTGGATTTATTCTGTAGTCTATTGTGTTTATTTACTTTTGTTTTTGTCTCGTTTTATTTGACACACTCACTGTTGATCAAAAGTTGATGAAGAACAAGAAATAAGAAAATCAACAACAAGATGATTCGTTGAAAATTGAAGGTTTGAACACTATTATGAATCGCTGTCCTCAAACAATATTTGCCACTACTGGGGTAAGGGCTTGAAAGCTTTCAAATGCAAATAGTTTTTAGGAGCAATCAATCCCTTAATCAAAAGTTTGAATCAATCAAAAAAACTTGGAAAGGAACTTTTAGAACAAATATATAAAATTTGGTTTCATCTTTTGATGTTGATGTAAGTGAATCAATTTGATGTTTGTGATCATGTTTTCAATCATGAAAATCATTAAAATATATAGCACTTCAATAATCATGCACAAAAAGGTGATAAAACCAAGCCAATAAGATAGAAAGCTTCAAAAAGCGACACCCGAATTCAAACAGCTGACGGTCGGATTTAGTGATCGCCCAGTACAAAAAGTTGCGCGGCTTTGTTTCACGAGGCCAGATCGCCCAAGCCAATTTCTACTCCGTTGTTTTTTCTTGTTGTTTTATTTTCACTTGTTTTTCTCATAGATGATCACTTCTAAAATCATTCATCAATGTTAATCTAAACAATAACCAAAATCCTCCACTTTTTCAAATATGAAAAGAGTTTAAACTCAAGTTTAACAACACTTATGCATAGAGTATGGATATCTTTCGATTTGAATCCAACTTTAGCGTAGATCTCTCAAAGTAATTATCGAAATTCTAGGTAGCATGAAAGTTTTGAACATATTATTCCTTATGATGATACCAATGGAATCACACACATAAGCTTCAAGTGTTCCAAGTTTCTCACAATCTTGTTTAGCACTCTTATGACGATACACTTTCCCTATTTATAAACTTTTAAGAAAGAAACTCTAACCCTCTATTGAGACGACACCACCTTGAAGTTTATTTAGGTAAAGTTCTTCCAGTATCTTTGGTGAATTTAATTACGAAGTTTTAACCCCATCCTACTGATTGATATAAACTTTTAAGAAAGAAACTCTAACTCTCTGTATTTGATTCATATGTATAGACTTCCATTAAACACTTCATGCATGCTCTAGCTAAAGTGATTTGACTATCACACAAGATAGATATGGAAGGATTATTCATTTCTCCCAATGGAAATTCATACATTAAGTCCCTAAGCCATTCAACTTCTTTTCCAATTTTAGCCAATGCTACAAATTCGGATTCCATAGTTGATTAAGTAATACACAATTGTTTATTGGATTCTCAGCCAAGCCATTTTGTTCGGGGTGTTCTAGATGCATTATATTGACGTATTATGTCATGTTGTTCACAAAAAAAAAAAAGATTAAATTCACTAGAGATGTGTTCTTCTCCCCTATTATTTCTAAGAATTCTAATCTTTCTATTTAATTGATTTTCTATTTCCACTTTGTATATCTTAAACATGTTGAACTTTATTCTTATATTTCATCAAGTAGATATAAGAAAACCTAGAATGATCATCTACAAATGTTATGAAGTATCTAGTACCTCTTTTAGTTAAAATTCCATTTAATTCACATATATCGGAATAAATCAAGTCTAACAAGTAAGATACCCTTTTAACACCATGAAATGTTTTTTAATCATTTTAGACTCAACACATAATTCACATTTATTATGTTTGAAATCATTCCATTTTCATCATTCTTTTTAAAGTAGAATATTTAATGTCATAATCTATCATATCATAGAGAAATAGACTCAACAACATATTTCAAATGTGTAGTTTTATTAATATTATTGTCAATAGTACAAAGCTTAACCATTGCATAACTAGAATCTTTTTTTCCAACAAATATGCCATTTCGGAAAAGTAAATGTTTGCCTAACTCATATGTGGACTTAATTCCCGATTTTTCCAACAGTCAGCACTTGCAAGATTTCTATTCATATTCGGTACATGTAAAACATTTGTCGATGTGATTTTCTTTTCGGATGTGAATTGTACATTTATGCTTCTTTTGTCAACAACCTTTGATTGAACTTCATTCCCTATTTGAATGTTTTCATCATCCAACTCATGGTAGATTTTGAATAGGGATCTATCATAGTACACATGTATCATGACACAAGTATCATATCACCATCCTTGAACCTTTCCTTTAACAGAATTCACATTGTCAACAGTCTGGAGCACATTGTTTAGGTTTGCGACACACATAACAAGAAAATTTGAATTTCTTTATGTTCTTGTTATCTTTGTTGGGATTGGAGGTTTTCCTCTTCTTGAAATCCTTTTGTATTTGTTTGGTCGTTCCATGACATGGGTTTTGGAAGTGCCCTCATCAGAATGTTCATTCACATCTCGGCCTTTGACCTCAATTCAAATATATTTTTGAATCTCTTCCAAAGAATTACTTAGGAATTGTGAATGATTTTCTTCCTATAACCCTTCTATGAAGGTGACAATTTTGCAATGATTGCACCAACTTAGAAGGTTTCGGGGAGATCAATTTTCATAGCCTTTATTTTATCGACAATGACTTGCAGCTCATGAATTTGTCCTACCAAAGGCAAGTTATCCAAAACTTTGAAATCAAAAAAATTTGGTACCTTCTTCCTTGACCTTGTATTTAGTTTCCAACGATTCTCAAATCTCCTTTGTCGAGGTGTTATTTGTATAGAGATCAAAGATGCGATCGGGGAGAGAGTTCAAAATATGTTCTCTACATATCAATTTATTTTCTTCTTTTTTCTTTATTTTTGCCTTTATTTCATCGGTGTCGTTCGGGGTTGGTTCCGACATTGGTGCCAAGTCTGGATTCAAAATATAAAAGACCTTCAAGGTTGAGATAAGAAACTTCAACTTGTCCTTCCATCTTGCAAAGTTCGACGTGTCGAATCTCTCAAGCCTTACAAGATCTTGAATCATCATCTTTTTTGTAGCTATGGTTGTCTCATTCTCCATGTTGAAAATATCGTTTGAGATTGTCGATCAAAAGTTGATGAAGGACAAGAAATAAGAAAATCAGTAACAAAATTTGCCGAAAATAAAATGTTTGAACACTATTATGAATCGCTATCCTCAAAGGTATTTGCACCACCAGGATAAGTGCTTAAAGGCTTTCAAATGTAAATAACTTCTAGGAGTAATCAAAAATTTAATCCAAAGTTTGAATCAAGCAAACAAACTTGAAAAGGAACTTTTAAAACAAATATATAAAATTTGGTTTCATCTATTGATTTGGATGTAAGTGAATTAGTTTGATGTTTGTGATCATGTTTTCAATCATGAGAACCATTCATATATACTACACCAATAACCATGCACGAAAAGGTGCAAATACCAAGCCAAAAAGATATAAAGATTAACAAAACGACACCAGAATTCAAACAGCCAATGGTCGATTTTTTGTATTGGACGATCGCTAAGTACAACAAAAGTTGCACTCGCTTTGTTTCACGAGGTCACGCGATCGCGTAGGCCAATTCCTGACCTCCGTTATTTTTTCTTCTTGTTTTTTTTTTTCACTTATTTTTGTCATAGTTGATCACTTCCAAAATTATTCATTGTTAATTTGAACAATATCCAACACTAACTCACTACTATACAAGCAATGCACTTCATCATAAAGCATGTCTTTTTATTGGTGTTACGAAAAATAAGAATTAGGTAATATATAAAATAAGAACAAGAACACAAGATTTACGTGGAAACTTAAGACGGAAAAAACGGCAGGCGAAAGAGGAGAAATTCACTTATCAAAGATGATTACAAGAGGTATGGCTACTCCGGATACATATAATACAATGAAATCCAAACATATAATGGAGTCTTAATAGAGCATACCCCCATTTTTTTCATAATTTTTGTTTCACCACAAATATCGCATTGTGAACCTTTCGGATATGGCTAAACAGAATTCTGGTCAACGTACTTTAACAAATCTCCACTCGAAGATTTACTAACTCTTTGATACCACTTGTTAGCAATAATGTTTTAGACCCAAATATGAGAAATTAACACAATAATAAGAAACAAGCCACTTTTATTGTCTCTAGATGATTATTAAGGATAATCAATATTAAACCCTAAGTTTAAACAATCGCAAACATTCAGATCAAAGCAATAAAATAAATAATACCAGATATGATGACACAGGAAAATCCATTATCAGGATCAAAAAACTCTGGGCAAGCTCGCCAATAAAATCCACGAGAAAATTTAACTTACGATTAGTCTAGATATTGCCAAACCTTAACTGACTCTGGCTACATAACTTGGAAATTACCTAAGAACCCATTTGGTTGTAAAAGCCGCATTTCCCAATAACACTGGACTACTTTTCTCTTATGTGGATCACCAAGAATGAATTCGTTTCGGAGGCTTGGAACTCCAAGCGCCTCTTCTCCCAAACTTCAAAACCCTGAAAACTTATGGGTGAAGGTAGGGTTTTGTTTGGTGTTTGATCAAATGAGCTTTTTGTTTTTTGATTTATAGGCTAATGCAAAAGATAATGGAATATGTATTTGAATTTCAAAGGATAATCTCTTGACGTATAATAAGGCTCTACCAATAATAGAACAACATATGAAAATATGAAAAATATATATGATTGAATCAAGAGATCATTTGTAATGAATATAATGTTCAACCACCCATTTGGACATTCCATGTTGTATATTTATAAAGTGTAGTGTTCGGGAGTGAAAAGGAATTCAAAATCAGCATTATAATCGAATTACAAATGTTCTCAATTCAATTTGGCTGCTTGAGCACTATGGTCGTGCCAGGCGAGTGACATCATCCCTATTTTGAGAGCTCATCGTGTCTCATTCCCGTTTCTTGGTCTTCTTGGATGTCTTCAATTCCTTTTAGGACTCTATCAGCCCAAAACCATTTTAGTTATAATTACAACTCAAGAACTCCTATTTTGGCTTTAATTACAACTCTATAACTCATGATTTTGAATATTGGAATTGCTAATTACAAATTCAAAAATTCCAAATTACAAATTTGGACATAACAATCTACGCATTTGGAATTTTGTGACAAAATCATTTATTTCGAAGTCAAAATTAAAATAATCTATCAACAATCTATCTAAAGACTCAATTACCAAAATTTACTTCAATATCTTGTCAATCTGTATCCTAAAAACACATGAAAATAATAATAATACCCGTGAAAGCAAGAGGAAACTAATAGTTAAAAAATGTAACTAAGTCATAAACCAACGTAAGTAAAACACATGTAACAACAAAACATGCAATACTACGTGCAACAATAACTTAAAAATAAAAATGAAATATTAATATCAATAATATCAATATTGACAAATCACTAACCATTATATCAATATTAAAATTTCGAGAAAAATCTAAATATCATTCAAAAATACTTATGACTTTCTTGAAATATCAAATATCAATATTTCCCCTAACTCATATACTCAACTCCTCTAAAATAAATACCCTATCCCACTTTTTGTTCAAGTAATTTATTCATGAATAATGCGGGGAGGAATGAGTTAAAAGAATATGCACATGAACAAGTTATTCAAACTATGTAATATATATTTGCTGGGACAAGAAAAATTTTCTTACTTTTGAGACAACCGTTTTTCATGGATTTTTAACTATAATATCATGAACAATTATTTGCTTACTTATACATGTGTAATTGGGATAATAACCCAAATGGTTATTGAACTTTTCAAAAGGTTTCCACCAGGCCACTGAACTTAAAACTCACTCAAGTCATCACCGAACTTTGCAAAAGGTTTCCACGAATTCATTGTACTAAATTTTGCAAAATGTTTCTACAAGATCACGAAACTTTGCAAAAGGTATCCTAGGAGATCACTAAATTAGTGAGCCCTGGGAAACCTTTTGCAAAGTTTAATGATGAATGGGATGATTTTTAAAGTTCAGTGATCTCGTTGAATTTTTTTGCAAAGTTCAGTGATGATTTGGTGATTTTTAAAGTTCAGTGATCCGGTGGAAACCTTTTGCAAAGTTCAATGACCATTTTGGGTTATTATCTCTGTGTATTTCATAGACAATAAACTTTTTCTACATAACTTACTTTAAACCTAAATGGAGTAAAAATGTATAAGCTATTCGTGTGTGAAAAATGTCATTAATCTCCTATAAGCAAGTCTCAAAACCTTATATTAGTGAAAAATGATATGCAAAGAATCACCGGTGAATGAATATATTCTCCAAAGTATGAAATCAAACCTAGTGCTACTAGAACCTTTTAAATTAAAAGCTCATATTTAATTTTTCACTATATAATTTTTCTCTCTCATCCTATCTGTGAGCATATATAATTTTCCTATCTTATATACAAATGTTTCTTTATTAAGCTTTCTAAATGATCCTTATAATGAGTTTTAAATCTATGACTCCAAAGTCAAATGACTTATAAGGCATCAAGTTTTAAATTACCCAGCCTACTTAATTACTAGAGTCAAATGGGCTAGGAAGAAAAGTATATGATGTAACTCAAAATTTTTATGTAATTCAATTTTTTCTTTGAAGCTAAATAATCTTTTCTTTTATGAGGAATATACAAGAGCTTAGATCAACTAGTTAAAGTTCATTCTATATTTAAAGTTAAACCACCACACAAATGATCGTCATCCCAAGTCTTACACATGCGTTCAAAACACATTCACAAGTTAATATGCCCAACAAATATTAATTGAAAAATAACATATATCAAGTACTCCAAATAAGTTCTAAATAAATTTAATAGAAACGTTATTTACTATTCATTAATTATATTAATACATGATTTCAAGTTAATATGTCCAACAAATATTAATTGAAAATCCATTTTTCTTTCTCATTTTTTTTCAACTTTTTTTATTTTTCATAATAATAAACAAAATTCAAAACAAATAAAATAAGAAAAAATTAGAATGCATACATGAATATGTAAACATCATGAGTAAAGCAGATGCATGCACCTAACAACCTACTAAATAGGGCAAACAAGTGCTCTTATCATAAAGAGAAACACAAGCAATACTGTAATTAACATCAATTTAACTAGATATTTCGCTCTTTTTGACCAAAATCTTCTTAGAAGATTTAATCTTAGTCAATTGAGTTATCAATCCGATCAAGTGACTCACTTGATTAGTCAATAATCTAATATAAATAGTTATATCTTGTTTGTTGTTCATAATTAGGACTTATGGCACTTAGGTCTAATGCGACCCAAAGCACCACAGTCATGACATGTGGGTATGAACCTAGGACCAACTTTAACTTCAGGAATCTTATGTCGCACAGATTTTTTAGGTAGATGGGCTGCTTTCTTAGACTAGATAGAGGGAAGAGCTAACTTGGTTTTAGTAGATAAAGAATGGGTATTCGGTTTATTCAATCCTAATATATTGTCAATTTTTTTAGAACCACTAGTAAATTATTGAAGTTGGGCACTAGATTTCTCAAGGTCACTAGTAAGAGTCCTAACCTTAATTTTTAAGGATTCTTTTACTACCCTTAACTCATTCAATCTACTACGAGTCTCCTTATGTTTATCTTCTAAACTCTCATTTTCTAACTCAAGTTTATGCAAATTCTATAGACAGAGCTATTCAAAATTATCAACTTAAGGCCCCCCTCAAACAATTCATAGAACACTTCATAAATATCACACTTATCTTGTGACTCTTCATGTAAAGGGTCAGGTTTCTCTATGTCCTAACTTGACTCACCATCTTCCACATATTCACTCTTAACCACTGAGGGAAATGCCATATAATTCCCTCCCTTATCAAGATTGGAGTTCTTACTTTGATTATCTGAGTTAGGTTCGTGATTAGTGAGAGTGTAATTCATACCATTACTTAGGGTTTTCTTATAACTAGGACACGTAGATTTAACATGACCAAAACCCTGGCATTTATGACACCTTATAGACCTCTTCCAAGCATCTTTAGCATCATTCTTCTCTCTTTTATCATTCCCAGAAGTACTAGATTCACGTTTAAATTTATAAAGAGGTCTTTTACTATTTTTAAGGAATTTCTTAAATTTCCTAGCAAATCAAAAAAGTTCATCACACTTAAGTTTGTCATCATCATAGGTATCACAATCAGCTTCCTTAATAGTTTTAAGGTCTAAAAGGCTTATTATTCTTAAGCTGTGGTAGTCTAAATTTATATGTTTAAAGAGATCATACTAGCTCATCAATCTTAATTGCATCTAGCTCCTTGGTTTCCTCAATAGCAGTAACATTAGGTCTAAATCTCTCTTGTAGAGATCTCATAACCTTACAATCTTAGCCTCAAGGATATGCTTACCTAGGTTAAAACTAGAGTTGACATTGTCATTCAATTTAGCATAGAAATCCTTAAAAGATTCATCATCACTCATTCTAATTTTTTCAAATCTCGTGGTCAACATCTACAGCTTAAAGTTTTTAATAGTCTTGGTTCCTTCATATGTGATTTCTAATATATCTCAAACTTCCTTAGCAGCCTTACACATGAATATTCGTCTAACATTTTCAAGGAATAGCCATAAAGATGGCATGGAGACCTTTATTATTCCAATTACATTCATCTAAATCTTTCTTAGACCAAGTGAAAATATCAGTAGGGGTAACAACACCTACAATAGTGGTAGAAGGGGCGTGATGACCCAAGAATAACTAACCAAGAGGGGGGTGAATTGGTTTTTGAAACTTTTTTAACAATTAGTCTCAAACTTATTTAATTCACAAGATATAATTGCAAAGTGTAATGTGTGAAGTAATCATGCAAATTCAATAACTTAATTCAAGTATGGGTGTGGCACAATATATATGACAATTTAAAGTA
>CAIGRP010114835.1:0-13910 GCA_903798385.1 Fraxinus cuspidata | reverse complement strand
TAAATATTAAGGAGTTTAATATAATTAAACTGTGATGTATTAAATAGAAATTGTGGTGTCAACACAACCACCCTCTTAAATTACCAGTTTGATGGCTTTTAATTCAAAACTCTTTTGTCTACGTGCTCATTTTCAATCACATATTCATCCAACAAAATATTCTATACGTAAACTTAAATTTTTTCTTACTTTTTAATCACATATTTTCCAAGAATTCAACATACAAAATATCATTTTACCCAAATAATGTCCATCAAACATTGGATAAAGACGGGCATAGTCAACAACATAGAAACTTTTAAATTTTAGGGACTGCATTTTTCGATAAAAATTTTAGCATATCTTAATAAAAGCTGATGAACGTATAATTGAAAAGTTGACTAAAAAAAATATAAACTTTATAAAATATTGGATTTAATATGAGTGGTTAAAAGTGAACGAAGTTTTAGTAAATTTTGTCAAACAAGCACTTCTTTTTTAGCTCCATCGTAAAAAATAAAACCTTCAATGATCTGCACTTTATTTTTAAGACATAATTATTTCACAATATGGATAGAACAAAGAAGGAAAAAATATTTTAGGAGCAATTTGAAATATCAGGCGAATTTTAGTGACCAAAATCGGTACTTTTATTCTTTAACTAAAATAATTCTACTTAGCAAACCTAAAGCTGATTTACAGCGTTTCCTCTAATATTATGACCATTATATTTTAACTTGTAAAAGATGAAAAAAAATCTGAAATCCCCTTCTCGAAGAAGCTGTTGAAATCTCTCACATTTTCAATCTCCGTTTATCGATTTCTGATTAGTAGCAACAGGGATTGTGATACCGTCGTCTTCTTCTTTTCTCCGTGTCTTTTTATTTCTTTTCTAATTTTCTTAATTGTTCGTATTGGAGAGGAGATAATCTGTTGTTTTTACACGGCATCATTCATCCCGGCGGTATTTATGTAGGAAAAACTCGAAATTATCCTTTTGATGTATCTGATTATGTCAAAGTTCGTTTCTTTTTTGTGAGTTGTGAGTTGTGAGTGGGTGAAAAGGATGGGACTGCAATCTTCTGGTAAGTTCATTGAATTTGCCGGAGGATTATAACATCTCAGTCAGTGGCAACTTGCAATCCAATTGCTGAATTTTGTCCCTTGAGCTCTGAGGTCTTTTTTTATTTCTAATTGTTTATTTTATCACATATAACACACGTAGAGCAGTGGTGGGTGGGGTTTATCGGGGAGGAGGGGGTGATGGAGGTTAATAGTAGTAGCAAGGAAGGGGACTCCCAGCCATTGGAACCGACAGTGGATGAGAGTTCAACATCATTTTCGTCAGCATCAGTGCTGATGCCATGGCGTCCTAGGCAGCTTGCATTTGTTCCTTATTCGCCTTCTGTAAACACTGATACAAAGCCCCAATCTTTGAGAGTTGTTGTTAGAAGGCCCGTAAGTGATCTTTTTTTTTTTTTTTTAATATAAGTTTTTTATTTTCTGCACGGTCAAATTATTTATAGTTGTTTCTAGCAAAGCATGTCAACGTTGGCACTATAAATTAATGAGCAACAACTAATTTTAGTTTTTTTTACTAGTTTTAAGAGCTATTGTGTTCATATGGCATGTCTTGTGTTTGTATACAGTGTTCATTTGTTGTTCTTCCTTCCTTTTTAATGAGATTTTGATTTAGTGAAAATAATTTAAGGGGCCTTAAAATGGGTACCGCTTTGAACTGTTTTTGGTTCTTATTCTGTCAACATTTTCTCTCTGTCTATCCTCGACAATGTTATGTTCAAGCCTTTCATTTGGACAAATGACTGTAAACGTGAGATCCTTGTATATCTATTTTGTAAGTCATATTTTCATGCATAATTCATATGTATAAATTTCCCTACCTCTAGT
This sequence comes from Fraxinus cuspidata, assembly GCA_903798385.1. Taxonomy (NCBI): domain Eukaryota; kingdom Viridiplantae; phylum Streptophyta; class Magnoliopsida; order Lamiales; family Oleaceae; genus Fraxinus; species Fraxinus cuspidata. Next base: position 12,023 of record CAIGRP010114835.1, on the reverse strand, counting down.
ACTATCAGTTTTATTTGAAAATCTTGCATTCCTTACAAAATTAAGGCGTTTTTGGTTTCTCTCGAAAAGAATGATGCTTGTGTCCAAAGGAGATATATCTATCTATTCCACTCCCTTCATGGTATCTGATGTGTAGAAACAAAATGTTGCATTCCTAACAGAATTAAGATATTTCATTGGCTGGTGTACCATACATCATAGAGATCAGCACTTGGTGTGTCTAAAGGAGATGTCATTACTTTTTTCTTTCCCTTCACGATATATGTTTCGATCAATTTGTTTCACAGTGTGATGTTTCAAGATGTTTATGGTTTAAGCTTGTATTGGAAGTGGTTTTGATTGGGTAACCCAAGGAGCTGAAATGTATTATTGATAATCCGATTAGGTTTCGTCTGGGTAAAATGGCGGTGTTGGTAAAAAAATGGGTGTTCTCGCATTCTTTTGGTGATTTGGACAAAAGAAATTGGACCTCCCAAGGGAAAGAGCAAAGTAGTTAATTTATGTGACGATGCATTTTTTTTTTCAAGATTTATACGAGTTTGTTAAGGAGTTTGAAGTTTTTCCTTTTACTTTAGTCGTTCTAGAGTGGAAAGACGTGTTTTGTTCTTGGCTTCTCTTTATCATGTCGTTGTTAAAGGATTGTCCTCTTGATGGAGTGTAATTCTGTACTTGAATAGTAAACAAATGATTTTTTCTTGTAGAGAAGGATGGTTCTTATTCATGAACAATCACAGTCTTCACCAGGGTTACGTTTGGCTGCATGAATGGGACCCATGCAATTTGAATTTTGTCAAAGACAAACTCAAATATGAAGTCGAGCTAGTATATTTCAAAGTTCACCTAAGTTTTCTTTGTTTATCATGATCGGTGTATGGATTTAGCTATGCCAAGTAGAATTTCAAGCTTCTTTATTCCTTTTAGAATAGACATTCTCTTCCTCCAGTTTTCTTATACCACTCTCTATGTGAAGCAACACATCCTAAAATTGATATGCGTCCCCGCCATTCTGCTTCTCAATAGACATTTGGGTGTTAAAGACATTGACATCCAGCGAAACAAAAAACTTTTGAAATATTACTGATATTGCGCTGTCATTTATTTAGTAGAGTTAATCATTATAACAATTTTAGATTGTGTAGTGTGATTTTTCTTGACCCCTGCAAGGGAGAAATGTTCCTCTTCTCCTCGTCTTCTTATTTTCTTCACCTTCCTGTTAATTCTATGTTTCTTTTGGAATTTTAAAGTTTCTCTTCTTTATCAATAACAAAACGCCCTAAGGTTGTCCTACACATTAGAGTACGTTGATTGGCCTTGATCTCAATGAGTAAGATAGTCTAATGAGCATTTAATATTTTTAGTAGTTAATGAAGACTTGTTCAGTTGGAGATGGCAGCTGATAATGTGGAATAAAAAATAAAAAAAATCTATTTAGGTATGTAGCCGACCCCTGTAAGATGGAATAAGAGTAAACAAAGATTTAGCTCTAAACAAGTTTGCGAGGATAGTCTGGCATTAGCTGTGGTCTTGACTTAATTGTCGAAGCTCTGAGTGGATAAAGATTTATGTTTTTATTATTTTCATTGGATAATTAATGGCATGTAGAAGCTGTTGCAGATATTGGTGTACTGTTCAACAAGTAAAAATACAGTTGTGTTATAATCTTTAGTGATTCTATGTGTTTCATAAATGTAAAACGTGATTTCATGGACATACTAGAGTTTGAAATCTCACAGGTCTTAGTTTCAGCTCTTATAATTTTAATTTTGTAATATGAATTGAAAGATAAATATTATTGTCTCATTCATTTTATAATTCCTTTTTGGTCTATTTCCTCCATTAACTTACTGTGATCCAACTCAAATTTGTTATCTTCTAACAGTATCACAGCTTTTGGTTGGATAAAATTCTCAGCCACAAGTGTATATATCGTACACGCTTGGAAATATTTTGTCATAAAATGAAAAAGTACTCCTTAAGAATTTGGTAGCTTTTCAATTTTATGGCATCTGATTTGTATCCTGAATTTTTTAATTTTTTTTTCTGATTTTTATTCATTTTTTCCCATTCGAATGAAAGAATGCTTACATAATGCTGGTTCTACTCTTATATCCTTATTCCGCTTTTGTACTGTTGTTATGCTTGGTGATTAGGAAAGTAACTCATTAGGGAGAACAAGTGATGGTATCAACAAATTCCTTAATTGCCTTTTACTTTGGGTTGAAAATATATTTTATTGTTGATGAGTGATTGAATTGCTGAAATGATTGTAATTTGGTAAATACATAATATGGTCTAATATTATTGTTAGGTATAGACTCACGTACTCAGCACATTCATGTTTCCTTTTCCCTTTTTTGTTGGCATCTAACGTGTAGAAATATTTGATAGCCACAAGATCGGTAGATGGTACAACTTAGTTTGCATGCCAGTTTTCTGAACCAGGATACTCCGTGAAATGAAAATTTGAACTAGTGGATCCCCTCCTTGACATGTTTCTTTTAATATTGCAGTTGGTGGCACGATTGACTAAGGACATTGCTGAGATATATCAAATCTGCAACCCTCAATTTGGTTATTCAGAAGAATTTAATCCGAAGAGGTTCCTGACGTCTCCATCCACTGGGGTGTTGAATGATGGCTGTGATAATGCAAAATCAGACCTGATTCTTACTGTAAATTTACCGTTGGTTAATTTGGAGACACAACGAAGGTTGATTTTGTTTAATTACTGCCATCTTATTGATTATAGCATACTTCATGTCTCCTTCATATTAATTTGGTAGAAAGATGTTTCTTCTCGCTGTGGTGATCATGAGAGTATGATGAGGGCTGTGTCATTGACATCAATGGCCAGCTGGGGATGTGAAATGCATTATTTAATGGTTGCTAATTACAGATGTAATATTTATAAAGAGAGGTAGATGTCCTCCTAAATACAGACTTCTTTCATGTTCTTTATATTTTGTGTTTCAGCTTGGATATCCAAAATGTTGCTTAGATTCTGGTGCCAGTGTCAAATAAATTGTCTTAATTTGGACACTTGGATTACTATAGAGGATCAGATCCTATATATGAATTGGACAAAAATGAGTGCATTTCGTTTTCGAGGTATAGTAAATATTAATTATACATTGAAAAAGTTTGACAGGAGACGTGTCTTGTTATTTCCTCGGTAAATTGTACTTTTGCCAACTGTTTCAGAATTGTATCATATGTAGGACATCTGACTTGGAGCATGCCAAGGTTTGTGTTGTAGACAGGTACTACAAGGTGACAGAAGAGTAGGGGCAACCTAGGTTTTTTGTTTATGCACTTCCAGGATAGAATACTTGTACATAAATGGAAATATCTGTAACCACTGCCTTTTTGCCATGGAATGGAGACTATATGAAACGAACTATTGCCTTCCAAGTAAAGGACCAAATATTTATAGATTGGGTGATGTCTAGATGTATAGAGGACGTGTTGCGGGCATGGAGGAGGAAACATCGTGATAAAGATAGCAAGCTTGTTTGGAATCTTATCCCGGGATGCATTGTGNGTGATGTCTAGATGTATAGAGGACGTGTTGCGGGCATGGAGGAGGAAACTTCGTGATAAAGATAGCAAGCTTGTTTGGAATCTTATCCCGGGATGCATTGTGTGGTGTGTGTGGAGGGAAAGAAACAACCGATGCTTTGAAGACCAAATACGGACTACAGAGCAACTTAGAGAATTATTTTATTTGACTTTGTATACTTGGTTTAATTCTATGTCTAGCAAATCTATAGAGGGGCTGCCTAACTTTATATCTTTTCTTTCTTGTTTAAACTGATATGCTCCCTGTGTATTCTTCCTTTATTAATAAAATCTTCTGATTATCTATCAAAAAAAAAAAAAGTAAAGGACCAAATATGATTGAGTCAAGATAGGAAGGTGAGAAATATTTTGCTGTTCACAAATCTAATAAGCTATAGGGTTAATCTTGGGTTTGAACTTCTCATGTGTTACTGTCTCTTCTTGAAGGTAGGCTGATATATTGTAGTCGAACTTGGGGAAGCTACCGTGCATATTTGTTTAGAAACTTCAGGGCCAAAGTTTTGGTGGCACAAATTGAATGATTGTTAGGCTGATTAGTGTAACTGAATATTTGGGTTGAGATGTGAATGCACAAAACTTTCTGATACAAGAGGCTAGTGGGCCCCGAATGAGAGGCTAGCTGGCCCGATGAAGAAATACAATAACCTTGAGTAGAATTTTTATGAGGTGGCAACTATCTTGCTACTTGAAGAATTACAGGGAATCGTCTTCTTGGATTTGTTCTGTTGTGGAAATTCTGGAAATTGTCTTTTATTTTATTGATGTCGTCTTTTGGTGAACAACTATATATGTGGGCATGGAGGACCCTTTTTTTGATGATAATGACCCTTGAGGAATTCAGTTTGCCGTGGCAGGTGTGGTTGGATTTTGAAAAAAAAAAAAAAAAGAGAATATAAGGATTCAAAATGGTTGATCTCATTTGAGTGAGAAATAAGCGAGTTCCCTTTCTGTAAAGTAGACAACTGCTGAAGGGTAATTTTCTAACACACACTGGTAGTACAAGTTGTTTATGTGGTCTCTGATTTTCTGAAGTTGCATCCGATCAGACCTATTATTTTGTTATTATGCTTGATGGAATAAATATTCTCAAAGGAACTGAGTTTGCAGATGATAAATAGAATGGGAGCTTCTAGTGTAAGCAATTTTTTGTTTAAAAATACTTGCAAGGACAAATCTCTCACAGATAGATAATGACTTAAGGTCCTAGCATACAAGGTGTAAACGAATTAGAAAGACTTCCAATCAATTTGCCTTATTTACATTGATAGATAATTGAAGAGAGTTTCTTCTCTCATTTGCTTTTCCACTTCAGGTACATATGTTCTGGATCTTCTAAATAGGGAGCTTCAGGAGAGAATTGCTTTAGAGTGTCTTGGCACCATTCTTGTTTCTTTAATGGAGTGCAGTGTTAAAGAACTAATTTAATACTTTTTGGAGACCTAGATATCTATTTTGGAGCTTAAAGAATCCTAGTTTTTGTTATTCTTTTTATTCAAGTTTTTGGAATCAGTGTGATTGTTTGCTGGTTGTGCAATTAGTTATTTATTTTATTATTTTTCAACATAAATTTTATGTCGTGATACCAGTACTATGAGTTGCCCAGAGGAAGGAAGTTGGAAATCTTAACATGCTTATTTCCTCTAGGTTCATGTTAAAGACATTGTGTTCTTTAACTGCTCAACACACAGCAAATCAGGTCTTATAAATTTTCTATAAAATTGACCTCCTAACCTTGTAGGATTTTTGTATCATATAGAATTGTTCTAAAATTTCCATTGCATCCAACCCATTCAATCATATACGTTCCATTCTCATCAAGTCTTCCTCTCTTTACACCTAAAAAAATAAAGAAAAAAGATATTTCCCTACACTTTAGTATTTCTTCTTCAAATGTTACTTTCTCTTCTCTTCCTTCCCTTCTTTGAAAACTTACAACACTTCCGTTCAATGCATTGTTAATTGCTTTTTTTTTTTTGCAGATACATTGTCAAAGATATGCTTGGCCACGGAACATTTGGGCAGGTTGCTAAGTGCTGGGTTGCTGAAACAAAAAGCTTTGTTGCTGTTAAAATAATTAAGAATCTACCCGCTTACTATCAGCAAGCACTTGTTGAAGTTTCAATTTTAACAACAGTAAGGCCTGCTTCAGCTGGATTGTCATGTTCTTTGATTTGAATCTCTTCTGCATTTTTTCAGTTATTTGTTTTTCCCCTAGTTAAATAAGAAGTTTGATCCCGAAGATAAGAACCATATTGTTCGAATATATGATTATTTTGTGCATCTACGGCACCTGTGCATCGCTTTTGAGCTGCTTGACACAAATCTGTAAGTTGTTTTAGTAGTAACTAACTTTTCATATAAAATTGTTTATATTTTTTTGAGTTACGTATTATAACTATGCTTGCATTACTTGATATTTTCTCATTAGGTATGAACTTATAAAGTTGAACCATTTTAGGGGATTGTCATTGAGCATTGTGCAGCTATTCTCAAAACAGGTTATTCATTGTTTTTTGCTTCAGATTAATGTTGTTTTAAGAAAGGTGCTCCCTTCAATGGTCATGTATTTTTGTAAGTGTTATAAAAATACTTTCTTCTCCGTGTTCTAGATATTGCGTGGACTGGCTCTGATGAAAGATGCTGGCATAATTCATTGTGATTTAAAACCAGAAAACATTCTTTTATGCACAAGGTTGGCCACTCTGATGACCTTGGACAGTTGGACCTGGTATTTTTCATCCTGTTGTCTTCATTTGTAATAATTATTCCATGAAATTGACAGTGTGAAGCCGGCAAAAATCAAAATTATAGACTTCGGATCAGCATGTATGGAAGATCGTACAGTTTATTCTTATATTCAGGTAACATACTGGGTTTGAATAAGACTTCAATTTTTCAATCTTTAAATTGATATGTTCTCAATGATTATGTTTCTTTGCAGAGTCGGTACTATAGATCTCCCGAGGTTCTTCTTGGATATCAGTATCCTTAAAATATGTAGTCAAGTATTTATGTCCCTAATTAAGCCCTTCATATTCCTGGATTGTTGCCACTCCGTGGGGTTGAACTAGATGTGTCTGGAAACTTTACTTCTGCACTTCCTTTATTTTTTCTGGTGCAGGGGTTACTATTACTCAAAACATGTTCTATGTTGTATAACATGCTTTGAGACTTTAACATAGCGCAGATATACTACGGCTATTGACATGTGGTCATTTGGGTGCATAGTTGCTGAATTGTTTCTAGGGCTTCCATTGTTCCCAGGAGCTTCGGAGTTTGATCTTCTAAGGAGGATGATTAAGATATTAGGGTAAGCTACTCTGTTTGCCTTGGAAATTTATTAACTCAACTCCTGACTGTCTAAATTTTTCTGATCTAGTGATACATTATGCTTCTTTTTTCCTCGGGCTCCTTGTCTTATCTTTTTGCAAGCAAGAGGCAAAAGCTAAGGGGCTGTTCTCTTTGTATTTCAATTTTGTGTTTTGAATTCATTTTGAGTTTTGTGTTTTGAATCGCCATTTTGAGATTGTCGAAAATGTGTTCGTTTTGGCATTTTAAAAAATTGTTTTGAAAACACCCAAAACGCGTTTTGAAAATTTTGACTTGATTATAACTGAAAACACCCAAAACGACAAATTTTTCGTTTTAGGTTTTCTTTATAAATTTTTAACTTGTTTTTGAAAACGCGTTTTCGAAAATGGGAAAGAGAACGTGTTTTCAGTGTTTTGGAAAATCGAAAACAGAAAATGGCTGGAAAATGACGAAGAGAACAGACCCTAAATAATCTCATTTCGAAGTTGGGGTTAAGAGTTTCTTGAAACCTTCATTCTACTATGAATAATGATGCTGAACAGTTGGAAGAGAAGATCATAAACCAGTTGGGAAAAAGGAGAAATAAGAGGGCCTACAAAAACGCACGTAACTTTCAGCTCAGGTGTTAGATTTATGTGAGCGAGTAGAATCTAGAAGCATTTTTCATTTCTCTACAATTTTGCCAAACAACATCGTCAAAGTCAAGCTCCATCATTTAGGGGTCCGTTTTAACTTTTTTTGAGTCATTTTAAGGGTGTTTTCGTCATTTTTGCAGTTTTCTAGTTCTATTTGGATTTCTCTACCGACTTAGGGTTTCATTTTGACTCTTTAGTTGTTTTTTGATCAATAATATTTCAGTTTTTCAATTCTCTGGAGGATTTCAGTATTGTCACATCCGTTCTAGCAAAATTCAAGTAACACCCGTTCTTGTGTTACGAAAAAGACCCTTTTATTATTATTTACGTTCTTGTCCTACGTCAATAAGTCAAGCAAAGACGAAAAAATAAGGGCTTTGAAGGTCAAGGGAGCTGATGGAGAAAANAACGTTTTTTTTTTTTTTTTTTTTTTTTTTTTTTTTTTTTTTTTTTTTTTTTTTTTTTTTTTTTTTTTTGGGGTATTGTAATTCTTTGAAGACTCATGAATTTAATGATCACCTTGATGGATGCTTATGAGTTGTTTGGGGATAAGCAATCAATGTGCATGGGTTTCCTCCCTTCTCTATGCTAAAATGAATAAAATACTTGTGGAAAGAAAGCAGTCAGTTAATATCTGGGGCTTTTTTCATCTTGCATGTGGCACTCTTCCATGTAGATAAACATGTTAAAAATGTAACGAGGAATAATTTAGTTCGAGATTTTCCTGTTACTTATCCAGAAGTAGGTGAAAGATGTAATGTGAAAATAATTTCCATTTCGGATGGAATGTGGATGGCTTGGACTTGGCTGCATGTTTTGAAGTCCATGCAACTTCTTGTCTTGAGATAAAAAAAGAATCAAAATATTTTAATTTTAGTATTGTATTCTGGAGGTAAATTAGCCTGACCTTCATTTCCATGGCATCTCAGACATTCCTCCCTTAGTTCCATGTAAACATGCTATTAATAATTATGCTTGACTTCAGATTGGATATTCATGGAATTTTAAGCTTCACATGATTGTAGAATATTATATGGATTACAGATTGGAGATTAGCTTTAATGCTTCTATACAAAATATTTGTTTATTATGATAAGCATATTAAATACACAATGTGCATTGTTCCGCATACTTCTTTATATTGTTGTTATATAGTCCTCTTTAATGGTTTGGTCATACTTGAAATTTTTAGGGGCCAACCTCCTGACAGTATACTAAGGAAGGCCAAAAACACTAGCAAATTCTTTAAATTCGTAGGGAGCATCAAGCATGAAGAGAGTGGCCAAATTCCTACTACTAGTAGTAGAATGTACCAAGTTTTGGCAGAAGGAGAATATGAAGCTGTGAGTACTTCCGTTAAACTTTGAATTGAAGTGCTTTTGTGTGATTGAGTACATGACAAGTATAGTAGATCAAGAGATTTTGATGTTTTCTCACCATATTCACGCAGTTTAGTAACTTATGCTATGATACACGGACACACATGTCCGATACGACACTTGTCGGAGCGATTTTTTTAAAATGCACTGATACGACACGTCGCCGACACGTTGATTAATTTTTTTAATTTTTTTTTTCATTTATATATAATATTTAGTTTTATACTTGTTATTAATTTTTCTTGCTGGAATTTTTTAAATATGAATACCTATTTGTTATTTACTAATTAATTTAAGTTAAAAATATATAATATTTCTAATAAAAATGATCATGGTAAAGTGTCCAAGGAGTGTCGGTTTCCGATGTGTCGGACACGGACATGCTATCTTAGTTGAAATATCCGTGCAACAGATACTATGTATCTCAAATCACGTATATCAATACTTTGTTTATTTAGTTTTTTTGTATATAATCAAGTTTCTATCTTTTGAGATTTAATAATTTCCTCTAAATATGGTACAAAAGTTATACCACTTATGTGCAAAAGGGAAATTTCTATACCTTGAACAACTGTCAGGATGATCTTCATTTACAGAAAGGCTCGTTCCTGTGAAGAGCACAATTGTGTCTTCCCTCAAGATCCAAAATATGAAAAATAAGGCATCCTGGAAATTTTATTGTTGTTCTTTTCTTCTCCTTCTATATATACTCCAATTGAACAAATATTAAATCATATCGAGCCACAAGTTCGAATACTGATGCCCCATGTACGCAGCAACCTCCCTGTGCAGGTAATTCAGTTGATTGGTCTTCTCTCTGCACAGGTCCAATTCCTTATGTTTTCCTAAAGTTGTCGTCACCAACTTTATCCTTAATTCTGATACTCAAAGTTGTTATTTCTTGACTGCTGCATTAGGGTCTATATGGTTGTTTACTTCTCTCTTTTTATCTTGTCTTGCTGTCTATTTCAGAGGGAGTCAAAAAAACCATCAATTGGAAAGGAGTACTTTAATAACATGAACCTTGAAGCTATTGTCACAAAGTACCCTTATAGGAAGAATTTGGCAGAGGAAGATATTGTTAAAGGTCAGATTTCATAATTCTTGAAAAAAGAAGATGCTCAAGACCATAACGCTATTGTGTTGAAAATGTTAGTTCATTTTTCGAAAAAAGGATTACTGACAATAAAGTTTATGATAAATTTTTCAGAAAGTCAAATACGATTAGCTCTGATTGATTTCTTAAGGGGGCTTGTTGAGTTTGATCCAGCAAAACGGTGGTCACCATTGCAGGTTATTGAACATTTTCCACCTGTCGAAGTAATAAAACTAATTTTGGATTATGATGTGACGGTGGATTATTATTATTCAATATATTGATTGGTCCATAAATCATCTTGTACTGAAGTTTTTTAATATCGAGTGCCCCTTTTCTAATTATGAGAAATCTTTCTTGGAAATGATAGAAAATTTTAAAGATTGAACACACAGCACTAGAGCTCATTTTAATATATCCTATACCATAAGGAAGGTTTTGTTATGCAAAGATATACAATTAATATCCAAGATAGAATGGACCGACAAAATAAGGCGTTAATGTGACTGAGAAAATAAAAACGATTAAGAAAACCTCATTGCCCACTGCTCCAACGTATAGAACACTATTGGAGGATTTGACTTTACTTGTTATCAAATCCTACACGAGGAGGGTTTGTGGTCAAATTATTGTAGCTGAATCCATGTGGAAGATTATGGTAGGTAGATTCAACTTTCATAGATTGGTTATATGTAACCTTATAAATAGGGCCTTTTTCTTCTTTCACTTTGTAATTCAAAAGATAGAAGAGTATACTGGCATGCTTACCTTTTTAATATCATTGCTCTATTAATAATTTTCTTGCATATATGTTGGTTTAAGTTTGTGCAGTGGTCAGGGTGACTTTATATTCTTCACGAGAACAGTGAACCAGCTACTTGTGACTAATGGGCTTGCTATGTTTGATAAGTAATGTAATGGATAATATTTGTGAGGCATTCGGAGGGTGTATCTATATAAGAAGATATATAGGTCAGAGCTGCTAAGAGACAGCAGAAGATACTATAAAACCACAAAGTTTCTAATCCTCAAAGCTCTCTTCTCTACTCTTGAAAAATAAATTTCCAAGAGGGAAGTAAATTTTACCTTTAAGAATAGACATGTTTGCTTTAGTTCCCTTCCAGGACCATATCGTTAGGCTGGTTCAAATGTAGACAAGAGCCCAGTTGCCACGTCTATTTTGTTAAAAAACTTTCCATGGAAAACTGTCAAAAGTTTTAGAAGGGTTGTACAGTTGCTTATATCGTTTTTCATATTTTTTTGGCTACTTGGCCAGGCACATGCAATTCATAACCTCCAAAATGTGAAATGTGATGTTTGTTTAACTTCTGATATTTTTATATATTTGTTTGAAAACCTAACTTTGGTAAAGGTTTCCAGTCCTCTTAACAGGTTAGAAACTATTTTTACTTTAAAAAGGCAGTTTGGTAGAGGCTTCCTCAATTTTGAAGTGGAACAAAAATTTTACATTTGAAGTGACTAATGATCTTCATTGTTGCATAAGATATGATTATTCTAGTTTTTGATCTGCAGGCTTCGAAACATCCTTTCGTGACTGGAGAACCTTTTACAAGTCCTTATAAACCTGCTCCAGAGACTCCTCGTGTGGTGAGTAATATTTTGTTTGATTGACTTCTCATGTAGTTACTCTATCACACTGCTATTCTTTCCTTCCTTTTTAGTTCCTAATTTATCTTGAAACACTTGTGGTTGTGAGAAACAAGAGCTGCTGAAATTGTAAATTTATCTTTACTTATTTATAAGATTATACCTAAAAATTCAACTTCTGTTGGTTCCATTTGATATACACAACGGCATGTTAATGCACTAAAAGACGTGTTCATGAATAGTTTCAGAAATAGGTGCTTTTGACCTTCCTTTGTATTGCTTCCATTGAATGTTTCGTTATTTGTACTCTCTTTTTTAGCCTGTCTCTCAAAATGTCAAGGTGGACCATCATCCAGCTGGTGGGCATTGGTTTGCTGCTGGTCTCTCCCCTAATGTGAGCAAGCTACTTTCTTG
>CAIGRP010114826.1:0-10345 GCA_903798385.1 Fraxinus cuspidata | reverse complement strand
CCACCAGATTTCTCCACTCCAGCAAAGAAGACGCCTCTACACAACGGCTCCGGTTAAGCAAACCAAATCAGAGGAAAACGAAATCCCTAAAATACCCCAAACTCCCTTCCCAAATTTCTCTTCTGTCGGTGACCAAAATGCCCCAAACCCTTCCCCATATTTTTCTGCTACGATGGCGGGTGCACCATCGAACAACACTGCTGCGAGTTCGCAGCAGTCTCGCCACTGCCTTTCAACACAACTGTGAACAGCAGAGCTCACAACATTGCGCGGAACATCACACAAGCTTAAACGTTGACATTTAATCTGATTTTTGAAATTGAATGTTTAAAATTCTGATTTTATGTAATTTCCACTTAGACAAAATCCGAGGCTAAATTGAGTGTACCATGCGCACTCAACACACTGTACCATGCGCACTTAACACACCGAGAGACTAGGCGTGAAGTTTTCCATGTATATTTAGACTCTAATATGTTAAATTTATCTATTTCCTGTTTATGTATAATTTAGGGTAATATTGAATTCCATCAATACAAAACATCATTATTGTAAAAGACAACAACTTTTAATTTATATGAATTAATTAAAGTGAAATTCACATTTCTTCTTGTTCGTTGAACAATCAAAAATTTATTACAAATTTCCATTTTTGTGATATTCATTCTTAAAATCTTAATTCTTGATTCAAAAAATTATTGAATCAAGATTTTTCAATTTGATTTTAACTTTCTCGACGTATGTCTACCAAATCTTCTGAATTTCAAGATTCATCCTTCATCTTCAAGGAATTATCTCTATGAAAAAAAGGGTGTTTGAGCCCCATTTTTTTCGAATAATGTATTTTAGAATAATAAATTGATGGAAAATGTGTGATTAAAAAAGAAATTTTTTTTGTTTTTTAAATTTGTGTGTAATATTATTTTAATGAAAGATGTGTGATTGAAAAGAAAACAAAAAAATGTATTAAAAAAAAGAGAATCAAACATCCTCTGTTTATAAATGGAAAACCATAAAGCATTATAGCAAGCTTTCAGTATTAAATGTTGATGTTCAGACATGTCCCTGCTAGATAAAAACTTGCTCTTCTTTTCTCATCTTCAAGTGGCTGAGGACACCATCATTCACCTTATAAATAAGTTAACTTCACTTTGTATTGATGCTGTCCAATGCAAAACACGCTCCAGTTTCTTCAGATTAAGTCAGAGTTGCAATATACAAAAAGCTCGGAGACTTCGACGATTTGCTGCTGCTGAAGGAGATGGACCTACATAGAAGAATACCCAGCATCCATTAAAACTAGACTCAACATTTAAAGCTCGAGGAGATGACACAATAAAGGCTGTCTTAAAGACTATCACACCCGTATTAAGCACCATACAATACAATGTCAAAATCAATTGGAAAAACCAATGTAGGACCATCAAAATATTTTGCAAAAATGGGGCGGAAATTCTTTGGCTATAGCCTCTTCGGCATGCACATTTAGACGTTCCCGGATTAATTTTTCAAGATGTCAAATTTCCTGTGAATTTCTGTGTGATATGTTCATCCGTTTCTCAATAAATAAAACATAACATGGAGCAGATCAACAAAAAGAAAGACGACCTATGCCAGTTACTTGCAAGCTGCCAAGTTAGAAGTGATCATCACAGTCAATTTCATCGAGTATGCAAATAACAGTTGAACGGTGGTGACATAAAACTGATTGAGTCAGGTATTCTTACCTATATAAATAAAGAACTGCCGAGCACTTTTAGCCTGAAAATTGTTCCTTGAAGAGTTTAGGAGTAACCTTCAGAGAAATATCATCATAAGGTTTTTCTTGATGTAAATTCACGAGTCCATAATTCTTAAGAACCTGAAATGATATAAAAACAAAGGTTTTCAAAATATCAAAAATAGGAGATGACGGCTGCTTAACAGAAGTGCATCTATACTTTAGGATTTGGCTTGCTTCGATGATAACCTTAAGAAATGCAACAAACAACTTTTAACCAACGGACCCTAAAATATGACCAATTCTTATCCCGAATACTATATAGTAAATCTGATCAAAGATGTTCTGGTAGCCTAGTAACTACAGGAAAATAAATTAACATCAAACCAATTGAAGACTGAAGACATTCTCTAAATCTCAGCAGAAGTATATGATTAATCAAAACAATTTGAAGTTCATCATTTATTTCAAGTCAAAAGACTAATAAATACTGAAATATTTACATGCGCAGAGCGAATATTTGAGCATTTACCAAGGTCTCCGAAAACATTCGAGCACATATTTTTCTCGGTTTGCCTTCCAAAATCTTGAGCAAACTGAGATCTCCAGAAGACTCTTCTGAGTTGCCAGAGACGGGTATTACTGAGGCCTGGCTTTTTAAATATTGAGCCAAAGCTCTGCAAACCAATCACACAAGAACTTATCACAGAAAAGCTCCATTGTTAATAAATTTGATTTGTTTTAGTGGACAGAGTTTGACAGGTCACTCGAGGACGGGATGAGAACCGGGGGGGAGAATCTACCTTGTTCGAGAAGACAAGGTGTGCACTTCAGGAGTCCCCTGATTTTTTGAGAAAAACCCAGCTTCTGGGGTTCCTTGAGCTCCTATTAAAGCAGAGGTATTTATCATGTCTCCTTACAACAAGCACAGTTTTAGTAACTTGTACAGGAGTCAGAAAAAATAACAAATTTGAAAATTACCAGCTGGTGAATGGTCATCTTGTTCTAAGAAACCAAGCTCCTGGAACATAAGAAATAAGCAGCATGTTAGATGCAAAATTCAAGGAGTGCATGTCATAAATTTGTGGATTTAGTTTTCATCTTTCAATTAAATGGAAAATATGACACATAACACACCACCATAAAAATTAAAGATGAGAAAATTTATAATATCATAAAGAGCGCAAAAATGTTCATATGACAAACAAGGAAAATGGAGCAAAATTATGTTCATCCCAAACTCATTTTTCAGGAAATAAGTTATAGCATAGCATGGAATATGAAATAGAAAGCGTTCTATCCTATATGAAAGCTAGTAGAATTTAAATACATATAAAACAAATAAATGGAATGTCTATATAGGTTGTCTAGAAGATGCAATTAGCAACTAAGGCAACATGCATTCATGTACAAAATGTTTTCAGACATAATGTTCCCCATTAAACATTGCTTAAACCAAGTGCATTTCCCACAACATCTTTTTTACTGCACTTAAGTAGGCTGTGGATGGACATTTAATTTCTGTATCTCTCTATGTTTGGGGAGAGAAATAGTGGGTATGATATAAAAGCCTCATTTTCCTATCAAAGAGATGCCAGCTACATGTGAAAATACAAACCATGCTTCAACATGGTTTTTATCAGTCAGGTTAAAATAATTTAGAAGCAGCGGGTTCATAAGAGCATTTTTGATGGAATACTTATAGAAAACAGGAATTACATGTAACCATGAAAACAGACTTAATATGAATCTGCAAATAAGCTGAGCACACTAGCTTCTGCAAATATTGGACTTAAGCTTAAGTTCGACCAAAATAAACAAGGGGTCACCTCAGGTCAAGCTTACTGAGTTAACATTTTAAAGCTCGAGCTAGATTGAAGCATAAAAATCAAACTCCAGGCCCTCAAGTGTTATTTGAGTCTGCTTGGAGCAGATAATTAAAACAAAGCCTAGTTTTTGCTTAAATTATCAAATATCCATTAAAAAGTATCTGTAAAATGTTAAAAATAATATATATAATGTAATTAAATATTAACTTATTGATAATAAAATATACAATATGACAAATTATAATGTAGAATAAAGCTCTGAACCCAGTTTGTGAGCTAACAAGCACTTAAGAGTTGTTCGGGTAGAACTTGACTTGAGCTCAAAAAGTACACAAAAGCAAACCAAAGACAACCTCTACTTAGTGTTTTCACGAGGTAGAGAAGAAGTTGTGGGAAGAAACAATGCATAAAGAAACATCCAAAAGTGTGAGGTAAGGAGAGAAGATGATGGCTTATAAGAAGATGATTACTCAAAGTCACAGAAATATATTAAGCTTCATAAACATACTCCAGCAGAAGCTGCAAGCTCAGGAATATCAGAAAGTGCTGAATGCTCCCCATTGAATGTCTTTGGAGTTTCCATGTCAGAATAAAAGGTGCTAGTAGATGCTCCAATATCTGACATGGGCAACGTTCCAGCCCCTTCAGTTGTTTCTGCACATTCTGATTGGAACCCAAAATTGGCGGCGTCAGGAGTGAAGTCATTTCTTCTACTTGGTGTAGTTGGAGAGGGCAAAGAAGGCATAATTACATTTGTTGAGTTGTACTCATTATTACGAAGAAGTTCACTTTCCACACCATTATCATGCCTAGATGAAGGAGGATCAACTACAGCCTCTACAAGAGCTTCTTGCATGGCAACCAAATGAGGCTTTGCAGAAATAAACCCTTCCTTAAAGGTATCACTTAGTTCAGCACATGCTCCTGCAGAATTACAGATCCATTTTTCTTATGAAGAACCTGTCCAAATATTGAAATCGAAACAGGTAAATTTGTAGATAATACTACCAACCGGTTATCAAGGGCTCAAAAAGGGCACCATCCTTTCTTATTCTGTTGTTTAATTTCCAGATGTCCAGAGAAGAGCAAGGACAGTTCTTGTTCACGCGACGAATATCGCTGGTGTCATTTAGCGAGTTTCTCATATACCTGTTATCACCAAGTCCTATTATCAAAAAGAAAAACAGTATATCTGAAATTTTATAGGAGTGATATGTCAAAGCATACCCATTGCTCAACACAGTACACTTGTCAAATGGCTGCTTTCTTTTCCTCTTTCTGACTTTTGGTTGTGCAACAAGTGGGGTTGCTCGAATTTCTTCTTCAGGCGAATGGTGGACTGAAAAACCAGACAACATGTTTGGTCGATCTATTTTAAAGTGAATCTATTTCTGTTAACATAAGTTTGCACCTACCAAAAGGCATCAGAGGATCTGAATGATTATATGAATGTGATTCTTGATGCTTCTGAGATGTAGAATGTACTTCCGGCTTTTCTACATATGGAGTACGAGTTTCTATATCCTTTTCGATTTCTTTCAAAATCTCTGGGTCTGGGTCAGCTCGATCAGACAATGTTGGATTATCATTGAAATCAGAACCATAATTAGCATCCCGCATCATTTCATGACTTGGCAAATCTGGAGGACTGTTCTCTCCAGCAATTCCTTCATCAAGCAGTTGCTGTTTGCTCAGAGACTGGTCTTTAAAACCAGGAATTATGTTCTCTTGAACCGGATGTGGAACACTGCATCAGTAAAAGTGAAAAAACTCTATTCATAACTTCCACAGAAGACATAATGAACAATTCACTTTTATAGGTTAAGTAATCCATACTTTTCCTCAATTGGCATGGTCCCTATTGTCTCCCTTGGAGAATCCTACAATTAGAAGATCTCAAATGAGAAATAATATTATATCTAAACCATCTTCAAATCAAAAGGATGTATAACCATGGAAGTACCTCATCAAAAGTGATGACAATAAATGGATCTTTCCCAGTTGGAATTTGCTCTGTAACATGTAAATTTTGAGGTATTATGTTCGCAATGATTGTTGAAAAGAAGCACAAGTGAGAAGGCAGGAAGAAACATAATCTGTATATAAGCAACCATACATAATATTGCTACCTGTCAAAGTAATGTCATCATAGCTCTTAAGATGATCATTCTCACACCTGAAAATATGAATCCAGGAATTTGTCAGCATCTATAGCTCTTAGACAACAAAAGAAATAGTTCTATAAAACAAATACCATGAATAATTGTCTAATTCCATGGCATCAAGCTCGAATTTTTCTGGTAAAGTGACAGAGTGAAATGGTGCATGATTTGCATCGTCGGGTAGATTGACGTTCACGGAAGTAAAGGCCTTCTTTATTGTTATCTGTACAACATGGCAATCTTCATAAAGATAGTCAACTTGCTTTGAATATATCCGAGCAACCCCAAGTAGAAGATGTCCCGACATTCTCAGAGCAATAGGCACCTCAGGATACATGATGCGTTCTGCCAACAGAGTGATAAAATAAGATTCAACAACTAAGAATGTCAAACACTATCATGTATATTGAGCTCAAGCAGATGTCAAATAGATTAGAGCATGAAGAGCAATAAATTCACATTGTAACTAAGTAGTATTAAATTACAGCAGCCTCTTGGTAGAAGTATAAACACGAAAAGCAATTTTTTTTGAACTTGTGAAAAATATATATATATATATATGATTCCATATTAAACAGTCCCAAAATGTAACATGGTGCAATTGGAAACATATGGACCGCATTAAACAATATTGAAACGACAAGATCAATAGCTAAATATGAGAAAATATCAATGTATTCCTAAATTTCAATTGCTGGTGCGGATTTATGTTGGCAAAAAGGATACATTGTTTAGGTATATTTGTACCATAAATTAATGGAAAAATGTAATCTTGACAGCTGACGTCAATAAATATTGTTATCATCCAAAAATATAATCTTTGAAGCTATATTCACATCAGATCACCTAAATTGAGGAGAAAATGCATAAAACGTCAAATTAGATTATTTTAAGTTCAAACATTAAAAAGATACTAAACATATAGAATTCATCATAAAGGAGAGAAATCAATTTTTCAATAACTCAAAAGATCCCAAAAGGTGTAATCTTTATAATTGTATTAGAACAGTAAGGAAACAAAGTTATGTACAGTTGTATAATTAATAAAAACATGAGAGAGAGAGAGAGAGAGAGAGAGAGAGAGCTTTAATAGGATAATCAACATTTTCGTAATATCTGTGAAATATTTAGCTTAAAAAATAAAACAAAAACTCACCCCGGCATACCATGTAGACCAGCGATCAAGAACATTTTTTTTTTCAATGACAGAAATTTTAATCAAAATCCACAAATCCCAGTTTTATTTTTCAATTGAGATGTATGTATACAGACCTCGTCTATTCAAACACTGGAAAAAAAAAAAAACCTGAATTGTATAAATAATAAAATTGAAAAAATCGACACTAAAGGATGAATAAAATAATTAAAAAAACGAAATTAATAATAGAACTTTAATTTTAGAATCGAGGCTTTTCCCATGATAGATAAAAATTAATAAAACAATAAACCTACAGCGTCATTTCATACAGACCGAGAGAGCAAAAACAATTTATTTTTTTTTTATAAGAATTTCAATCACGACCCAGAAATCAAAATTGTATTTCTCGATGAAAAAGGTGTAAATACTGACCGACTGTGGAGAGGATGTTGGTGGAGATGTAATGTGATTTTTTGAGTTTGTGCTGCAGATGAGCGGCACACCACACCGTTCCCAGCGGGCCCTTCCTCGCCAAAAATGTATGAGAGTAGAACATCTTCTACGCTGCTGGATTTGATTGTATGCAAAACTACTGTGTATCCAAAAGTGTATGTATCTGTGGTACTATATATGCCGGTTGGGTGGTAAGAGAAGGGCGGGATAAGGGAAAGTGGCGCGAATTTAGAAAAAATGAGTGTATTGTTATGGGCCTGCATTTTGAAAAAATTGCAATACTGCCACAGAAATTTCGTGGGTAGTGGTTTACGGTAATTTTTGTATTTGTTGGCACAAGTGTGACCAGTAATTATCTCGCGTGTGACCCTCTGTATCATGTAAGAACATAGCTGATGGGAATAAAAATTAGATTTTAGTAAATTTTGATAAAAATTAATGAAATGTGTAGTTGAAATTTTGTTGGACCCATAAAATACGTGGTTAAAATTAATTATTGACTTTTAATAATTGTGGATTGGGACCCGTAAACAAAACATGTGACCTTAAATCTTATGTGTGATTTTTGATTTCTATGTGACCTTAAATGTTGTGCACGTTGGATACATGATTTAGAAGATATTACATCTTTATGGGTTCGTCTTGAATGATTTATTTGATTTGGCGTAGTTTTTATAAATAACGTTATTTATAGTCAACGACCGCAATATTCATCATACATGAGCATTATTAAAAGTAATCCCTTTTAAATTATTAAAATTATGCCACGTAAGATTTCACCAAGAATAACTACTGCATTTATTGACTATGAATGAGAATCTTTATGGCATTAAAATTAATAATGTTATTCATAGTCAAAGAGTACATAATCATCATACGTAACATCTTACGTGATATAATTTCAATAATTTAACGAATGAATAACTTTAATTAACGTTGCCACGTAAGATGACAATTATCATTACTACTGCAATCGTTAGACAATGAATACTACTACTCGTGAAAATAGGTACAGGGAATTGTTTTTATAATACCTGATTTTCCATTATAGAAAGATAAATGACAAAAGAATTTTCTCTTGTTTTTACCCGAATTAATCTCGTACTATAGTACGAGATTAGTAGCATGCATGAAATTCAAATGACAATCGAGAATAAAAGATCTAAAAATGGAACAAAAATAATGCCCTTGGAAAGCTTGACGAAACGTAAAGGTCAAGGACGTAAAAAAGTTTTTTTTTTTTTTATTTTAATATTATTTTAAATTTTTAAATCAATCTAAAAATTATTTGATAATTAAAGGAAAAAATGCGTAAAAAACATTAAAAAGAGTGCCTAGGCACGAAAAAATAAAAAATTTTAAAATCGCGAGGCAAGGTGTTTTGTGCCCACTTCGCACCCCCACCTAGGCACGCTTAGACATCGCTTTTTAGAACACTGTAGTTAGTTACATTTTTAACTAAGCCAAGCAAATCAGAGCTAAGAACAAAATTTAACCGTCCATTCCTCACAGGCTATAAGATCTTAACTTCATCGTCGAGTTTCCATCACAAGAAAAGTTTCCATGTTCTAGTGCCATAGACTCTTGGCCATCTCTTCTGACAATTCTATGCTTTATTGACCCGAATCTTCTGCCCTTCAAGCACCTGCAATGCACAAGTAACGTGAGGCAGAATAAATGTCCACACAACTAAACCTTTTATACTCGAACGAAATATTAATTTGTTGAGTTCTAAAGGATAAGACCTATTCATGATTTCGAAGGCATATTTCAGTTCATCTTCTCAACCTTCATCTTTTACTTTCTTTTGAACATTTAACATCATAGTTTATATATTCATTCTCTTATTTTTATTTCTTCTGTGTGTGTGTGTGGAGTTCTAAATGCACTCTAAAAACAATTCTATAACAAGTTCACCTTTGGTAGACAAAACTCAATTTGCTAATCATCCATCACCACCAACCCACCACTCCCAACTTCTCCTCACCAAAATGTCTCGTCGCAATCACACAACAGCTACTCGTAATTGACCTCTTCAATAATTAGATGTGACAATGCATTTCTTCATTGTGATCTTGACGAAAAGGCCCACGACTCAGTCTCGAAGATAGACGTAACAGAGGGAGAATTTAATGTAGATTCAACAAGTTATTACATGGCCTAAAACAAGCCTCTCACAAATGGTTCTCAGAAGTTCGGTTTTCAGTAATCTGAGGCTGATTACAGATTATTCACAGTATAAGGAAATTCCTTTACTATTGTTCTAATTTATGTTGACGATATGATATTATAATGATGATACGGTAATAATTGGTGATGATCAGTTTAACCATAGATTAACTCGAAATTTTTTCCTTACAATTACTTTAGAATTAAAGATATTAGGAAGTTGAAATACTTTTTGGATATTGATCAAAAACAAGGAAATACCTTCTATTAACAAAATACAGTTCTAACGTCATGGATTGTATGGGCTTCCCTAGAGACACCATTTTCCCGAAGGAGCAGGATCTGGAACTTGGACTCATACAAGGTCGTGTTCTTAATTCCTATTACAGAAGGATTATGAGAGCATGTCTCATTTACCTTACCATTAAATGAAATCTCACATTCAGAGCATCTTCTCAGTCAATTTATGCAGTAATCACACAAGCAACTCTTAGAGAAGGAACAATTAGTCAAGGACTACTTTCCAACTCAAGATGACTTGAAACTGATGGGATATTGTTACACAGACTGGGTTGTACGTTCGATTGCTGGAATATCACTCACTAGATAGTGTGTTTCTCGGCAAATATCTTACATTGAAGAGTAAGAAGCAAGATACTTCATGCTCATGGCAGCTATTACATGTGAGTTAACTTGATGGAGATGTCTCCTTCAAAATTTACATTTTAAACTTGCAGCAAATATTCTTATAACCCGAAACTTTACATTTAGTAGCAAATCTAATATCTCATGAGACTGTGAGAGGACTAAAAATATCAAATTGGATTGTCATCCTGTTTGAGAAAGTAACCTGTGAAGAAATAATACTTCAATC
>CAIGRP010114824.1:3436-32399 GCA_903798385.1 Fraxinus cuspidata | reverse complement strand
CTTGAATCTTGATTCCCCCACTTCTTTTACACCTTTTTTTTTTTGATTTATTCTCCTTTTCGTGCTCTTGATTTTGTCCACAAAGTGCCAAGAGAAAGAAAAGAAAAAAGAAGAGAAAAAGAAATGAAAAATAGCAAGAAAAATGAAGGAAATGAACTTCAAAAATCATAGATGCTGCTGCCCAGAAAAAGCACTCCCCCAGCTGCACGTCAAAAATGTTTTAAAACCTAGAAAACAATTCAGAATTTGCACTTTAGTCCCTGGCATTATATAAAGTAATTAAAACAACCCCCAAATTTTTAAAAGTGGCGCCTACTTTCTGTCCAAATATCAAAACCATAAATTATTGGTTTTAATTTTGTAGCCAAGTCCCCTAGATAATTGCACAATAGCTCCCTTAACTTTGATCTTGTACAATTTGGTCCTCAAACTCCCAATTTTGCACACTTTTAGTGTATTTTCCCTCATTATGTCTTTTTTTCTTTTCTTTGGGTGATTCTAACTTAAAAAAATAATAATTACATAATTGTGAGTAGAAATTCGCTTATTTTATCAATAATAAGTATATTGAGGTATTAAATTAATGTGCAAAAACACACTTATCAAGTATTGAAAGAATGAGAGAAACCATGCTTAACTATAATAACTTCATGCAGAACAAAATTCATTTCCTTCTCTCTTACACTACTGAAACATGTGAGAGCAATATAAAGAAGCACATGAATCTATGTCACAAAAAAATTGTTCTTCGACACTCTCACAAAATAAAACAAAAAATATATTATCAAAGCAGAAATTACAGATTTTAAAACTGGTTTATTGATGCTATGAAATTTCTGGCGTGTTCATTTGGTTGGGACTTAATCATGCATAGCTAAATTTAAAATTATTTCAATCCCCACCAGGGATGGATTTGGAGTGGGCGGCTGGACTGGCTAATTTTTTTTTTTTTTTTTACGTAGTAGCCCAGCCTATACTCCGGTCCTGGATCCGTCCATGATCCCCACCAAGGATCTACATTTTGTTTAGATAGAAAATTTGATAAAATTTATACTTTTGATAATTTTTACAAAGAACAATCACGATCTGTAACAAGTGTTTTTTTATCACAAGTTATATACCATTTTAACTTGATTATTGACTAGATCTTATAAGTATTGAACATTTTTAATGTGTTTATTATTGTTGTTTTATAGGTTTGGTAAGGTAGTGTTAATAATGGTAAATGTGGAGAAAACAAATGGCTTGGAATCAAAAGAAGAGAAAAGGAGAAGAAAAAGGGCAAAAAAGTCAAATTCTTACGGCAAAAGAAGAAAAAAGGGATGTACCGAGAGGTGGTGCCGGGAGAGCCAAAAGAGATTGGACTGTGGCGCCTCAGTGCCACAAAAGATCCAAACAGACAGAGTTGTGGCGCCGTAACGCCACCCTGAAACACGATGTGGCACCGCTTCCAAGCGCCGAGGAGTCGTCTGAAGACCAATTAAAGTAGGTGTTTGGTCCGTTTTGAAGCCCATAAAAACTCTAAATTAGGAGAAAACGTGAGAAGAAGTATAAATACAAATTTTTGACACTTTTGAGAAGGTTCCACACATTGAGAGATACAGAACACAACTTGGAGAATTATAAAGCTAATTCAAAGGAGAAAACAAGAAATCATGGGTTTGGAATCAAGATTTGGAACATAGGAGGAACTTAGTGCAAGATTCATCCACTTTGTTACATTTCAATTCAAAACCCCGATGATGTACTCAATACAATATTTTTGTTTTTCTTCCATTATTATGAGTAGTTAAGCTTTTCGTTAGGGCGAACAATGTAATTGAATTGAGACCCTTTATTTTATTGAAGATTCAAGTGCTTTTATCATATATTTGTTAATTTTATTAATGTATTTAATGCTTCGAATTACTTAATCGTTATTTCAATGACTTGTGAATCTTTTACGATTCAAGAGGTGATTTTTGGATTTAGACCATATAGTAAAATTCGATAATTTAGTATAACGTGTAGAGATATCTATATTAATTATTGCAATTGTTATATGAATTCTTAGAACTAATATTTCATTTAACTCAAATTTATTCGTATATAGATATGGGGTTGAATTAGATAAATAGGCTCAATTAGAATTCAATATGGCTAAATTAAATATAATAGAAGAATTTGATCGAACACTATGTTAGGTTATAAATTCGAATTAAAATTTAAAGGTGATCAATAGATGAAATTGTTAAGCTCTAATATCTAATTCCTTATTTGAATTCACAATTCTTTATTTGTTTTCGTCAAATAGTAGTTAGAAATATTAAATTAAGCATTAAAGTATAGTTCTCGTGGGAGCGATAATCCGAACACAAAAGTTCACTATATTATTTATTACGATATTGTACACTTGCAGTGGAAAAATGAAACAAGTTTTTGGATGGCAATCCACAATTGTCCATTTATCCAACCTTCAATGTAAATCCACACAAGGAACAAGAATGAAAAATTAGGGTTTCTCCTTTCTTGTGCCACCAAAATAATATTTGTGCTATGTTTTCTCAACACTAATATCTTATTAATAGAAGTTTTAGTGGTCTTGACCCAACACTTAAGCTTAACTCGATCTAATGTCTAATTAATCTAATTGATTAAACTTGGTCCATTAATTAATTTATTTGACCGATTAATAAATTACCCAATTAATTAATTGTCCAACATTTGTGAGTTAATTAATGGATAAACTAGATACAGTACCCTAAAAAAAATTTGATTAGTACCTTAAAACTAATTAAAACTATTATTATCGTACTAATTACGTCAAAACCTCAAAACCCACAAAAAAAAAAACCCAAAACAGAATGGAAGCCTGTAGGGCTGAACAACGAAACCACCAAATCGCCAAATCGAATTGAAAGTGTTTTTTTGAAACTTTAGATTTAGATCCACGTGAATTTGTCAACATTTTGGGTTTGAACCGAACCAAACCGCTTTGAATGATTTGGTTTAGGTTTTCAAACTCCCAAACCGCTTACAAACGAAAAAAAAATCAAATTTAAATTTAAATTTTATTCAACCAATTAAAATCAAATTCATCCCAATTAAAAGATACCTTCATATTAGACCAAATCCAATTAAATTCAATAACCAACTTAACTAAATGCCCAATTAGATAATTATCCATCTCAACTTATCCAATTCTTAATCCTTTCATGCATGAGTGGTATTTTCAATTAACTTTTAGGTTATTTCTCTCTCTTTCAAACTCTTACAATAATGGTACGTGAATTTCTACTATTTATTTTTTATATATTGTTTCTTTATTTTAATTCATGTTCATGTACTGTGTTTTGTTTGTTAATTTTTTACATATATTTTTTAATTTCTTTTTACATTGATTTGAATAATGGAGAAAAAATGTTTTGCGTTTTGCTGTTATTCTAGGGTTTCAATATTTGTTTGTCCTTCAAGATTTGTATTGATTTCGATGACTAGTTAGAACTTTTTTCAAGATCTTTTTTACTTTAAGAAATAATTGCACAAAATATTTTTTTTGTACATTAATTTTACACAGAATTGAAAAAAATAATGCAGTTAGTGACGACAATATTTTTTGTACATAATATATTAATTTTGCATAACATGATTGTTTAAAGTTTTTTTTATATAACATTAATATTCTTTTGTATATTAACTTTGATATTAATTTTGTGTAACATGATTGATTAAAGTTTGTTTTATAACATTAATATTCTTTTGTATATTAACTTTGAGGTCATGTTGCATAATATGAATTTATTTTATTTTTATATAGATAATCAGATATGGATTCGATTTTAGAAGAACAAAGTAATCATGAAACAGGTGATAAAATTTCAATGAATAGTGCAATTGTGAATATGCAACAAAGTGTGAAGGGTAAGAAGTGACATAAAAGGTCTAACATGTGGGCTCATTTTGATATAAAGAAGGATGGGACTGTAGAATGTATTATTGTGGACAAGTATATAAGCATCAATCTAAAGGTGGAACTAGTACATTGTGAAATCATATGGAGAATTTGTGCAAGAAGTATCTATATAGGTTTCAAGATAAAAAGCAAAAGACGTTGAATATCTATGGTAATTTTAAAAATGATGAGGTATTAGATAGTGTTGGTAGTGGTGGACAACTTGTCAAGTTTTCTCAGAAATGGATGAGAGAACAGATTACTAAGTACTTTATAATTAATCTGAGTTACCTTTTCGACACATGGAAGATGAAGGTTTTCGTAATTATACAAAGTATTTTTTTCCAACTTTTGATTTTCCTTCAAGGATTACAGTTGCTAAGGATATATATCATTTGTTTCTCGATACCGAGTTTGTTTGACTACTTATTGTTGGATATCTATACAAAATGTAAGTTCTTTGTGAACTTATAATGGTGAGATCTATCCAAGCTAAGAGAAGGTAAGGAATAGAATTGAATAAGTTCAGTTTAGGATGCACCCCAAGAAAATTGAGTGAAAAACATAAGATTGGGAGTGTGTATTTCTCGAGAGAAGTAAGGAAATATATAACTACTATGGTTCAGGTGGAGCCAATCGAGATCTTAATATGTTAACATGAGCTTTCACATAAACACACGTCAGGTTATGCATGTAATATGTGGACATTGATTTTATTTTTGCACTTTTGAAATTGTTCATTTGTTTGATTACTAAATTACAATCCTCAGATGGCATGTTGTTAAACCATGTTTTATATAGAGTTAAGTTACAATATTGTTTGAAGACTAACAATAGTTCAAATTTGGAAGGAGTTTGATAAGTGCATTTTTACACGCTTATTTTACTACCAAAACATAGACAATTGTTGATTAATATATCGAAATATATCTTAATTTTAGGTAATTTACGTTTTGCAGGACAACGTGATGAATGGAGTGGAAATAAGGAGAAACATGTGGACAAAGGACCAAAATGAAGGAAAAGAAAAAGTTCAGGGACCAAGATGAAAATAACCAAAACATGAACCAGAAGAGGAAATGAAGATGTGAAGATGTCGAGGTCAAATTGAGCTAAGGAATTAAGCATTAGAAGAAGAAGAAGTCGGAAAAGAGGTCACAAAACGAGAAACAGAGTTCAAGGACCAAAACGCAACAATTGAGAAATGCACTAAGCTACGCGGTCGCATAGCAGTATTCCTATAGGGTCGCAAGAGCTGATTCAGATATTTATATTACCACGTTCAACTCTTCTATGTGACCGCAACAAGTCTAACTATGCGGTCACATAGTTGGTGTTTTGACGCGATGTTTATGGTTTCTTTCTACGATTGGAACACTTAAGGAAACAACATCTAGGGCGTGTATTTAAACCCTAGAGCCGTCCAGAACGGGGGAAAAGAGATGAATAAGAGTTTTGGAGGAGAAATCAAGGTGAAAAAACATACGAGATGATTAACAATTCTATGGAGAGCTAAAAACCTTGATGAAGTTAGGAAGGAACTCAATTGGATTATGTGATTTCAACATCTTTTGATTCATTAATTTTGATTTTCATGTTTTAAATAATTCAATGGTGAAGACTTCATTTTCATAAAGTTTTTTTCAGATTGACTTAACTTTTATTAAATTTTTAATAGAATTTGTCATACTTTTTCAATCAGATGATTGAAGTATTCGTTTAGGCTTTAATCTCATTTATTTATGTTTATTGGTGTGATTCATGACTGCTTTATGCTTGAGTATATGGTATTTTTATAATCTGATTTTAATAAACAAAAGTGTGCATGCTATAGCAGGAGGATTAACCATTAGAATTACAATTGAATAAATGGGTTTAAATGATATATTTTCCAGTTAGAAAAATTAGGTTGAACATCTCTAATTGCGTTATAAAAAATGAATCATTTATGTTGAATGATATACAATCCAACTAAGAGAAATTTTAAGCTTCACTCTTTCAAACTTGATTTTAACTTCATTCCAACATATACATTCTTTCAATATTAAAACTTGATCTTAATTTCATTCAAACAAACAAATTTTGAGATTTTAAAAGAACATTCACTTTTCGATCCTTTAAATATTTTTACTATCTCCTTGTGGAATCGACACCCCGAAACTGTGCTGCAATTATCGCGTTATTCTTTGGGCATAATCAAAATTTTTTTTCCTTTTTTGATTATGGCAAACAAGATGATTTGCAAATTAATATTACAATTGATATGAATAAAAATCTCAAATTTAACATTAGTCCATTTATTTCCCCATCTTTTATAAACCAATTATCATCCATATAAAGCATATCAAATAGTAGATGATTAAAAGTATTGAATTTAATCATTTAAAGCATATCATCTCACTCGTCTTTTCCCTTTTCAATGCTATCCAAATCTATCTCACTCAATTTTCCACTTTTGGAATAAGCAAAAAGGTAAAACATAAGAGAGAAAGAGTATGGCACATAAGATCAAAATTTTAAATCAACCATAGGAAATAATAAATAATAACATTTCTCCTCGATTAAGCACAAGATGCCAAATATATGCACGTTTAAATAAGAGGATAATCATCACATTTATAGTAAAATACTAATCAAAGAATGAGTAATAAAATGACAAAAACATAATCATTTGGGTAAAAATTATATAAATTTCAACCAATAATACACATAGAATCAATCATATGAGACCATTTAGGATAAATTCAATTTAGCCACATACTTAAAATTCATCGAGAATTCTCAAACCTTTTTAAATATATGAAAAATCTATCAAGTGTTAGAACTTTAGTGAGCATGTCGACCAATTGATTTTTCGTATTCACAAATTCTAATCCGATATCCCCTTATTTAAGTGCCTTTCGGATACCATAGATGTAACGCCCTGAAAATTTTAGAATAAAATTTTATTTGTTGTATATAGTATATTTTTAATATTTGAAAAAAAAAAAGAGGAATAAATTAAATATGTTTTAAATTCCTATCTTATTTGATGATAGAATGATAAATGTTGATTTTGTTAATGATAATTTTTTATGATTTGGATAGATTTTTATTGCAATCTTAATTTGATAAAGTTTAAAAGTGTGATTCTATTACTTGAAATCAATTCTTATCCAAATCCCTTATATATCATTTTAAATTCTAGCATACAAACTCAATTGAGAATCGCAACTATAAATACTATAGGAATTCTCATTATTTTACCATAGAAAATAAAGAGAGTAATGGTAGAGAGAGAAGGAGAGGAAAAAGTATAGAAAAATAGAAGATATTTACGTGTAAGATTTTATTCTTTCAAACCTTTTAAAAATCAAGGTAAGATATTTTTGTGCAAGTGGTTCGTTTCCTTATACTTTTATATTTAGTAATTTATGCATAAATTGCCGTAGACTTTTGGATTCTTTATTAAGAGATAAGAGATCCTACATTAATTTAAGATGACCTAAAATGGGTGTCGTTTGGTCAGCGATATACTCTATAAGAGAAGAGTTATATGAAATGTTTATTTTATTGTTATATAATTGTGTATGAGAACTGCACGTATCTTACTATGTATTTTTACTCACTCTTACAAAATTTTACAGGTTAGTCGGGTCGATTAGGACTGTAGTGGGATGGTGATGCAGACTGCCGAAGGAATTGAAGAAATAAAAATATTAAGTTTTTTCCCTCAAATTTATTAGTTAGTTTTAATTGTTCAAAGGCACGTTATTTTATTAGTGATTACGTTATTTTCTTAACATTACAATTTCTATGTTTAGTTTATATTTATGGATATTCCAGTTATATTTTTTATTAAAGAAAATTATTTTATCGTTCTGCCTTTGATGCAAAGAAAATTGAATTTTTTGTAACACTTCAATATTTTTAAAATTTTGGGGTGTTACAGTTTTGGTATCAGAGTAAAGGTTCTACTTTTATGTAGATTCAAAAAAATTTGGATTTTTTTTCTTTTAAATGATTTATATTAATGATTGTTTTAAATAATTAAATAATAACTTTAAACTTGATTCCAAATTATTTTGTTACATGTTTTTGTGTTTAGCTTTTGGGGTGATGTTTTAAATTTTGTCAATTAGAAAAATTCATATTTTAAGAAGTTTCAAGTTTTATTTATTGTTTGAGTTTTCTTGATTTGAGTATTCACAAGATTGAAAGGTGATGAGAATGTAAAATGTTATATTTTTCATCACTTTATCATTTACTTTTGTGATTAATTAATGCCTAAATGTACTCAGTATTCTTATATTACAATTTTGGTTGCAATTGAATGAATATGGTGGAATTTAGAAGAAACAAGCGAAAAAGACTAAAATAGAAGAAATACAAAGTTCGGAGAATGAAACGCAAATGCTCAAAAGTTACGTCGAACCTGACAACGAAGATTTGAGAGTGTTAGGCATCAATTGGATGAGGAAAGAAGCCAAATAGATTAAATATAGTCAAAGTACTATCACATATCTACTTCCAGCCGAAAAAAGTTATGCTTCATATTTTCAGTCTCAGTTTGAGACCCATTTTTAACATAGGAAACATTAGAACTGGAAATATTGTATTTAGACTATTTGTATCCCTTTGAGTTAGCTTTCTAATGCATCTTGAATCTCCTCAATCAAATATTGAAAGAGAATGATATGGAGAGAATGATATGACCAAAATACTAAAAGCTGTCTGGTAAAAGTAGATAAAGCTATGCGATCGCATAACTTTAAAATAATGTGGCCGCATCTATTATTTCAGGGCCAAGTTCAAATCAACTATGTGGCCGCATCCACTTCTACTATGTGGTGGCATACAGCATTTTCAGTGCGCGAAAACTGGTTTTCGAATTTGACTCAAATACTTATGGAAACATATTTTGAAATGTTTTTAAACTCTAAAACCGTCCAAAAAAAGAGAAAGACGCCTCCATTCCCCTTTTTCTCTCTTTTTCTCTTAGAATTCTTCATGATTAGCTACATTCTTGTACTTGGTTGAAGGAAACTGAAGTCTCGGAACCAATCCAACTGTGAGATCTAATTTATTTTCATTGTTTAATTCATGTTNCAGGAGTAGCTAAACTTTTGTATTTAGTCAAAGGAAACTGAAACCTCGGAACCAATCCAATTGTGAGATCTAAATTATTTTCATTGTTTAATTCATATTTTGAGTATTGAATGTTTTTTTGCATTTATTTCATGAATTGTTGCATTTAATTTGCTAGAAGGTCTACTAGTTTGTTATTCGTTACAATCTACCGCTAAGTTGAATATCAAATCCGTAGTTGTTTATTCTCTTTAACTTGTGAAGCAACTAGGATTTAATTATTTGCTGCATCAGAAACTGTTAAATTTTGGGAAGAACATTTGAATAAATTAAATACAACCGCTTGAGATTGTGTTATTTAGTTTCATCGATTTCTCTAATTATTAAGGAGGTTGCTAGATTAAATCCATAGCACTTGTCTTGGATTGTTTAGTAATTAGGGATAATTGGATCACTTGTTTTCTAATTAACTACAATTAAGGAGAAATAGAAAAATAATTCTAATGGTAAATATTCAAAGTGAGAATTAATTTATATTTGCATCTATGATCAGTTGTGAAATTCCAATAGTGGATGTAGATTTAAACCAATGTTTGTTCTTTTAATTACTTACGTTATTTTAATTTGAGTTATGCATTAGTTGATTTATTTAAAGTTGTTTGCGTATAATAAAAAAAAAACCCAATCGTCATTTGCATAGCATAAAATTAGATTAATCACTCTTCGTGGGATCCACCCTTACTTTCACTACTACGTTTGATTTTAAAATTTAAGGTTTTATTTTTGGTTGCCTGCGACAGCACACCAAAAGGCTTTGTCAAAAATACCTAAACGGTTTAAGAGAGCTTGGGATTTAGAAAGCCTTTTGATTGTGCGTTATTCTAATTAACAAGATGGAAAACGATATTTCAAAACTTTCCAAATTGAAGATTATTCTATTTTCTAGAAACTTTCAATTCAAGAAAATGATAATTTAGAAAATTTCTGAAAAAATATTTCATAAATTTTAGGAGTTTGAAGATAATGTAAAATTTTTAAAATTTTAAATATACAATGTTATAAATAATCATTGGTATGTGGCGTTCGTTATTCGACACTCTCCAATCAATCCTAAAGTATGAAACAAAATGTCGTTCTTTTATCATGATTATGAGTTTTCTTGATTTATGTTGTGATATATTGTAATTATGTCAATGGTCAAGTATTTAGAACTTTTCAAGTAGTTGAGGTAATTTCGAGGACAAAATTTGTTTTATATAGTATATTTTTATATTTCGAAAAAAAAGAGGTCTAAAATGAAATATGTTTTAAATTCTAATCTTATTTGAGCCAAATAATTATGTATCGATAAAGTGATAAATGTTGATTTTGATAATGATAATCTTTTTGTTATTTGGATAGAGTTTGATTGCAATCTTATTTTAAAAGTAATCATAATTTTATTACTTGAGATCAATTTTTATCCAAATTCCTTATATACATCATTTTAAATTCTAGTTGCATATAAACTTAATTTAGGGAGAGACATAGAGGAAAAAGTATAGAAAAATAGAAGATTTTACATGCAAGATTTTATTATTTCCAACCTTTTAAAAATCAAGGAGATATTTTTGTGCAAGTAGTTCGTTTCCTTATACTTTTATATTCAGTATTTTATGCATGAATTGCGAGTGAATTTTCGGGTTCTTTATTAAGAGATAAGAGATCCTACGCGAATTTAAGATGGTCTAAAATGGGTGTGTCTTCACCGATATACTCTAAAAGAGAATAGGGGTGTGAATTGTTTATTTTATTGTTATATAATTATGTGTGAGAACTGTACGTATCTTATTGGATATTTTTAAATACTCACTCTTATAAAATTTTATAGGTTAGTTCGATCAATTGAGACTGTGGATGGTGATGTGGATTGCTGAGGAATTGAAGAAATAAAAACATTAAGTTTTTTTCCCTTTAATTTATTAGTTAGTTTTAATTGTTCAAATGCACGTTATTTAATTAGTGATTATGTTATATTCTTAAATTTACAATTTTCATGTTTAGTTTAAATTTATAGATATTACAGTTATATTTTTTTTATTAAAGAATATTATATTATCGTTTCGACTTTCTAACACTTCAAGGTTTCTGAAATTTTGGGATGTTACAATAGACATAATGTCGTAGTGCCACTAACATATTTAAAAATTTGTTTTACCGCACTAAGTGTGATTCATGAATATTGGGTTGAAATCTAGCACACAATCACACACTAAATATAATATTGAGTCTACGTGCGATTAAGTAAATGAGAGATCAGATCATACTTCGATATTTTATTATGTCTATGGAAGTACCTTGATCATTTTTGTCCAATTTGATTGATGAGCTCATTGGAGTGTTTATTGATTTCAAATCTTTCATTTCAAACATATTGAGCATGTCCATGATGTATTTTATTTGACTCCATTCCTTAGGTAGAGATTGATCATTTTGTACTTCGAAAGATTATTCTTCATCTTGTTGCACATTTGCTTATTCCTCATCTTGACCTTCAACATCTTTAGGATCCTCTTTGTTTTGATTTTGAATGTTATTTGTTCAAAAGGAATCGCCAAATCTACATCATTAACAATACATTTCTCTTTATCAAGAGGATTAGTTTTATCCTTTTACTACACCATCTTGTTGTGGAGTCTTAGTAGTCGATAAATTATGTTCATAATCATAAGTTTTGCAAAAATCATCAAAAGCAATATCATCAAGATTCTCCACCATGATCACTCCAAATTGTAGTAATAATGTACCCCTTTTCATTTTGAACTTTTTTACAAAAGTGTTTAAACACATTCAAGGCTTCATCTTTTAGGTTCAAAAATAGGACCGAGCAAATCTTGAAAGTCTTCTACGATGACGAATACATAATGTTAACCATTTAAGCCTGAGGTTTTAAATGGTCCAATAAGATCCATGTGGAGAAGTTATAAAGATTTTGTAGTTGAAGAGTGCTGCTTAATTTTGAAAGAACTCTTCACTTGTTTTTCAAATTAACACACATCACAAATTGTCTTTCTCAAATTTCAAATTTGGTAAATCTTTAACAAAAAAATTTTTTGAAAATATTTGAAGATATGTCAATGCAAACATGACCTAATCTTCTATACCACAATCAAGTAGTCATTTTTCAAAACATGATAAATATTTTTCTTCACTTTCAACTCAATGTATATGACATAAACATCCTTACTCCGGCTTTCTTTAAGAATCACCTTTTTTTATGTAGTATCCACAATAAGGCAGTTAAAATAATCAAATATGATATGATAACCTTTTTCACATAAATACTAAAAAGGTATGATTGACGTTATCAACTTAATAGAACACTTTCAATAGAGGGAGATGAATAATTACCAATATTTTCAATGTAAAACATTATTTCCAAAAGTATAATGACCACCATCCTTCTTTTTGAAGCTTGACAATAAAGTTTGATCTCCACTCATGTGCTTTTAACATTCACTATCCAAAAATCATTTGCTCTTAATTTTCTTTGGTACCTATAAAAATAATTCAATTTTTGCTCTTTAGTACCCATGCAACTTTGGGTCCTTCATTATTGGTGTTTGTGGACTTTTGAATCTACTAAACATTTTCAAAGTGCAACCTCTTTTTTATTGAAAAATATAAATTTATGTCAAATTTTATTGCAAAAACTACATATGGTATTTGAAAGAGAGAAAGTAGAGGTTTTAACAAAGATATTTTTAAAAGGCTTTTGTTTCAAAAATGGTTTATATTTGATTCCTCCTTTATCAAAAACATATTTTTGTTCACCAAGTATTATATCAAAAAATTTCTTGCCTCGAGTAAATTTGGAAACAATTTGAGTCAAATCTAAAATATTTTCTTATAAAGAGGAATTATCCTTAATTAATGAATCATAATATACTTTTCCTTTTTAAAATCATTTTAAATTTCCAAAAACTTCTTTACCTCGTTTTCCTATAAAGAATTTTTCTTTTGAGAATAGAATGATTGAAAGCAAGTTTCTCAAAATTTTCAAGAATTTCTTCATACGAAGTAGATAATTCATCACATGAGCTATTTTCATTTGAATTTACCTCATTTTCAATAGTAATAAAACACATGTTGGCAATTTTCTCTTGACTTTCATCTTCTTCATGGTCGTCATCATCATCATTCTCATCCCCATGTTGATTGAAATGTTTTCTTTTAGTTTGACATTCGATTCTCTTGTAACTGAGTTTATCACAATTATAGCAAACAATCTTATTGTACTTCTCTTCACACTTTTCTTCTTTCTTTTGAAATTGTCAATTGTTGTAAAAACGTCTCCAACTTTTGACAAGAAGAACTAGATTATCAAGTTTTTCTTCATCATTCATATTTTCGCTTGAAATGCCGATCATTAGTCATCGACTTTAAAGCAATTTGGCACTTTTCCCCCTTCATTTTGAATACGTCCAATATATATCATTTTTTAATATGGGTTTAGATTGGATTCCAAGTTATTTTTCTTTTGTCAATGCTAGTTGCATCAGATTTTGGGCAATCAAGTACTTTAAATTCTATAGGTGAATGATTACCTACAGATTGTTTATTGGGCATTCAATTTAATTTGGAATTAACCTTCAACTACGAACTTGTGTATGTCAATGATTTAAACTTTTTCAATTTTGAAGTCAGTTTATATTGCCTACAGAAAATCTGGAGATGGATGATACAGATGTCAAATGACAACACTTGCCACGAAATATTCGTTATTTTCAACAGAAAATCCATTCTTAGTTAACGTAGGTAAAAAGTCTACTGGTTTTGCCAACGAATAATCCGTTTCGGATTACCAATGAATTATATCTATTGGTAATTATCTGCCGATGAAATACCTTTTTTTATGAGAGTTAGGGTTGAACAAAGAAACCGTCAAATCATAAAATCAAACTAAAACTGTTCGTTATGGATCTTTCAACATTTTGATTTTGAACCGAACGAAACCACTTTGAAGTGGTTTGATTTAAGTTTCAAAATTTGCAAACTGTTTCCAACCATCAAGTAGTTGATAAAAAAGCTAAAAATGAATTAATTTAAATTTTATGTAACCAAAGTAAACTGAAAATATCCCAATTTAAAAGATAGATTCATATTAGATCCAACTCAATTAGGCAATTACTCGTCGTGATTAATTAATTAAGGGAAAAATGCATAACTATCATATATTAAGAATACAATTTCAAAAATATCAAACTCGTGAAATTATTTCAAAAACCATGTTGTACATCATGTTTATCTTTCCTAAAGTTATGTGTTGATTTTTTTTGCGAAAATATTATTTCTTAAATTAAGGGGTATAATAGGATACTTAAGGACATTCTCTTATGTTATCACTTCCCAAAATAAAACCAAATCAATTAATCTTCATTTTCAAAATCGATTCAGACCAGCAGATTCAACCGGAGAACTTGTGAATCGGATGAAAAATCACTCCGGTGTTGGTTGTTCACTAGAATTACGTCCCACGTCCCACGGGTACACAGGTCGTTCAAGTAATAAAGTGGACTTGTGAATCCAAGTTGTCTATCCTTCGAAGAATGTTTGCTTTAATTAAACCACTATGATCAATTTAATTCTAACAATGTAACACACAATAAAATTTGATTCTTAAAATAATAAAAATCCTAAAAACTCTATTAAAAAAATAACACATCTAAAAATTAAGAAAAATATGAGGATAAAGTAATTGGGATTTATGATTTCACTTAATAGTCACCTAATTAATTTCTTCACAAGTAAATTGACAAACTAATAATTGATCATATTAGACCCGATTTTTCAATTTTAACTAATTATCTCTCTCAAACGAAATTAATCCTAATCGATTGGTTTAACCAACTATATCTCTATATGGATTAAAATCCAACCAAATGCATTAAATCTTCTTGAAATAGCTCAAATGATCACCTAATGTTAGGGTATATCTTTATCCCCTACAAGAACCTATGTCATTTACTATGTCGGTCCAAAATGCACAATAATCTCTCAATCATTGCAAAAATCCGCCAATACTAACATTAACTAGATCAAAAAAATGCACATGAAAATAATGATTTTCAATACAAGCAAACATTGAAATTAAATAAGGAGAAGATAAACAAGGAGACGATTCATACAATACATTTGAACAAGGAGAAGATTCATACATTACAACACAAAATAATGAAGTCAATACAAGATTATAGATAAAAACCCTTTTTTGGTTGGATTTTTGAAGGTTGCCTTAACTTAATCTTGAGTCTTCCCTAAAATCTCTCATCTTTACTTGATTATCCTTCTTTTGGTACGCCCTAGTTCATCCCCTACTTCTCCCCCAAAATATAAATAAAATGAAAAGAAAAAAAGATTGAAGAATGAAAAAAGAATTCATAGATTTGGCTGAAAATGGGTTGTTAAAACCCTAAAACACGTCCTAGAATTTTTGTAGCAAGAGCCCCTAGAATATTTTTTTTAAAATCGTCCCAACCGATAAGGCTAGCATGTCTGATTTGAGCTTCCCGCCTGCAAGCCTGTTTACGATGCGCGTGGGGGTTTGTGGTATTCTTAATTCACATGTTTGTATAATTTTGGTCCTTTTCTCTTCCTTTTTTGTTCCTTTTCAATTGGTGATTTTTAAATACAGAAGTCATAATTACACAATTGTGAGTGCAAAACCGCTCTTTTCATCAATATTAGCTCATTTTAAGTATCCAAAAAGTTTGTAAAAACACACTTATCAAACACCCACAAACTTAAGCTCTTACTTGTCCAGATTAAGATTATCAACTAACACTATCAAGCAATCATGGAATAAAGATTAAAAAAAAAAAAACAATAGATAGCTTGCCAAAATATCCATGAGTGTAAAATTGTATGATCAATTCACAAATATACCTCCAAATAATGCTATCAAAAATAATTAGAGCTTATCCCA
This sequence comes from Fraxinus cuspidata, assembly GCA_903798385.1. Classification (NCBI taxonomy): domain Eukaryota; kingdom Viridiplantae; phylum Streptophyta; class Magnoliopsida; order Lamiales; family Oleaceae; genus Fraxinus; species Fraxinus cuspidata. Next base: position 16,437 of record CAIGRP010114824.1, on the reverse strand, counting down.
TTTTCGATCTCTGTGTGTGTGCATAGTCAATTTCAATTATCATCTAGATTCGGAAAAAATTGCAAAGATGGAAAAAATTTCAAATTGGTGCTAACCCATCCCTTATTGGACAAATATTTCCTTTCCCACTTGTGAGATTCACATCTCCGAAATAGACATTTATTTTCTTTCTCGAGATGTTCATCAATGGGTTGAGCTCCAATCACTCTTTCTTTTATTATTGTAATTCGGTTGGGTCTAATCGGCAATCTCAACTTCTAGTTATGTAATGATTCTTCTCTAATTGAGTGCTTCGACATTTAATCTTATACTAGGTAATTCCTTGTAATGAGCTTTAGGTTGATAATTTCCCAATTTTTAAAGACCAATGGGATCGGGTTTTGAGATACCCATACGAGCTTAATATCTCGAGTCAAAAAGGCTACGAAGCAAGAACTCAACAAGTACGATGCCCTTTTTTAGCAATAAAAATTATGGGGCTTAGATCCCTAGCATATGAACATCACTTAATTTATACTTGTTAGTCAAAGACGCTCCGCACAAATATATTCAACCTGTACGGAATCAATACATGTCCAAACAAATTTCTTTACCAGCTTAACCACCCCTAAACTTATTCCACAATAAGGCTGTGATAGAGCATGTAGGTTGATAAAATAAAATTCTTCACACGCTTACAACCTAATTTTATCAATTCAAAACTCTCTCCCTCAATCAATAATTTTTAATATCTTGACAACAATTAATTATGACTATTGTGCTCAAGATAATTTAAGATCTTGCATGGATGAGCAATTTTTTGAAAAAAAAAAAAAAATAGACGCAAATAGCATATTTGGTTATAGCTCATGAATTAATAATAAATTTGAACATCAAAACATCCTTAACCGGCAACGCTGTCTAAGATGTCAAACACAATCAACACAAAGTAAACAATCACCCCCAAACTTGAATCACACATTGTCCTCATTGTGTAAAAGAACAAATTAAAAGAGCGGAAGGGGTTAACGAAACTTTCCCGGTTGGATGTTTGTTAAAGGTTGCTTGTAATGGATATGGGCTTGTGACCTTTTTGTTCAACAATTTGCCCCCAAACTTGTTAGGAACCGTGGATGAATAGGACTTTAAAAAGACCTTTAAAAATGATAGCTAATCAAATGAAAGCATGAAAATAAATAAAAGTAAGTAAAAAGATTAAGAGTAAGAAAATTGTGTTACTTCCCAATAGGCGCTTTTTATAGTCTTTAGTTCGACTTTGACGATTTGAATCATGGACATCTAAAGAAAGTTTTGGATGCCTTGCATAGCTTTCTTTTTTTGACTTTGCTCCACTTTTCATTTATTCTCTAAAACTCTTCATTTTCCCTTTCAATATAATATGACTTGCCCCTTCCATCCCATTCAAATTCAACTACGTAGACTTTAACCTTCTCATCGGGCTTAATCACAAAATCAATTTTCGAGCAATCAATAAAGCTAGAAGAATGTACGTTACTTTCATCCTCATAAATGGCTACATCTTCATATGATTCCTTTGTGATTAATTTGTCATTCTCTTTGAGCTCTTCTCCAATATTCATTATCTCCTAGGATTGAATAACTGGTCCGTAGTCTAAATCCACAAGCACGAGAAATCGGTTGTTTGTGTGAAACATGAAAGCTACGAGATTGTTGACAAGTATTAGATTTAGTAAGTTGAGAGTCTCATCCCACAAAGAATAATTTTCAATTAAATTGAACTAGTTTTTTATGGAATTCAAATTGTGTAACACAAAATTGATTTGATTTGTGATTTATGCTAAATTATTCTACTAAAGAAGTTGTAAAAATAATTGTTAGTATCAATGAATAGATAATTGTATTAAATTTGGAATCTGCTTATTGCTATATATTTCAATTCATGACTTGTAATCTAGTCATATTCATGCATTCTTGACAATAGATAAAACTATGATATGTAATTTTATTTCCCATGACATATTAAATCTATCATCTATCTTAACCATGACTTGAATCCATTCCTAGCCCAAATTCAAATTATTAGAATGCACGAGATTTTATATTATCTATATGATTGTACAAGTGATAAATATTATTTCTAAATCTATTACACATATGTTAATTTTGTCGCCTTCTAAATTTATCGTGCATCTCTCAACATTATAGTAAACAACTAATTATCTAATTTGTGGCAATCAATTAAATAATACAATAAAATTAATCAAGAAACACAAGAAATATTAGAGTATTTGACTTGAATTAAAATAAATAAATAAATAATAGATTGGTTTATCTTATCCAATACAAAAACAAATCTAGCCAAGAACGCTTTTAAATAAATTACAAAGAAATAATGAAAAATCGTCATCTGGATCATGAAATAATATAAGAAATCTTAATCTACAATTTTTAAGTTGAATTCTTCAAAATCTTGATGTAATTAGCTTTAATTTCTTACTAGGGTTGGATCTTCTCTCTCAAAAGAGGTTAATTAACCTCATGTTTTGATGAATTTTATGATATTATTGTGAATCTAGAGGTTAGAGAGAATTCTTTCAATGGCTGTCCATGTTATTATATAAGGTGTAATTAAGTAAAATGTTACGTCAAAATTGGATTCCAAAATTTTCAATCAAATAAGGAAAGTTGTCTTCGTGCGAGCATGATTACATTACGTGTGCAGTCATCAATATTTTTTTATAACTCTCTCTCCAGATATTCGGTTGAGGTGATTTAAAGTGAATTGGAAAGCTAACTTAAAAATGCTACAATTATGATAGGAATAGTTCCCAATTCGAATGTTAACTGGGTCTTAATCTTCAAATAAAAATCTATACATAACTTGTACAGTTGAAAATTGATTTGTAACATCATTTGATTGTATTTTACTCCCTTTTGACTTCTAATTGCATAAGAATTACTCTTGGAAATTTTCAATATGCATTTTGTGGTCCAAATCAACTACTTGATATTTGCAACTTGGTGCTAAATTTTTTATTTCTTCCTTTTTGCCTATTTTTCGCTCATTTCTTTCAATTCATCCAATTTGCGTTGAGTTTTACCTAAAAAATATAATTAACACGTGATTAAGCTTTAATTCATTCAAATCAATAAATACCCTAGTTTAGTATCGGTCCATCGACTCCTTCAAATGGATTATACCCCACTTTTGAAATTCATCACATTATAATTAATCTCCCATAAGCTCACTTTCATCCAACGTAGCAAGTTTATTAAAGTACTTTGTAAGTACATTCTCGTTTAATAGGGGAGGACTATCTCCCAATAACTTGATGTCCTCTTCCAATCATCATGTACATCTTCTCATGCGAGCTTGTAATTCTCATCGGAATTGTCTCGTGCTTGTTTTCAATATTTTAAATATTGTCTAAACTAGAGAAGTTTTGACATTGATACATTAGTACAAGAATACAAGCATTGCCCTGTACAATGCATGGCATGACAAATTTCACAACTTTGATACCTCCGGGCATATATCTATATTCCATGACGAGATTAGCCATTGCAAAATTTTGTTACTTTACCCTAGTTAGAATCATGCATATATAGCTGAAAAGTACATTGAAAGAATACCAAACACGAGGTACATCGAAACTGTCGGGATAGATAAAATATACAACAGAAAAAGCAACTAAAAAATAAAACTAAAGTTAACTAAAGTGGTAATCAAGGTAAAATCTTTCTCTGACAACAACCCTAAAAACATGTTCGTTAGAATTACTTACCATAAGTTCATGGGTCAAGTTCAAGCAATAAAGTGAACGTGTGAGTTCAAGAAATGTTTACTCTAATTATACCACTCCAGTCAATTTAATATTAGAATTATAACACACAATAAGATTTGATTCTTAAAATAATAAAAATGCTAAAAATTCTATAAAAATAACACATCTAAAAAGTAAGGAAAAATATGAGGATAAAGTAGTTGAGATTCATGATTTCACTTAATAAATTTCTCTAGAAGTAGATTAACAAATTTCTTATTAATCATGTTAGACCAAATTTTCCAATTTCAGTTATTCACCTCTCTCGTGCGAAATTAATCATAATCGATTAGTTTAACCTAATATATCTCTATATCAATTAAAATCCAACCAATTGCATTAAATCATCGTGAAAATAGCTCAAAAGATTGCCTAGGGTTAGGGTATATCTCTACGCCCAACAAGAATATATAGCATTTACTATTCCGGTATAAAATGCACAATAATCTCTCAACCATTGCACAAATCACTAAATACTTACATTTATTGGTCAAATAAATGCAAGATATTAAATACAATAATAAATTCAAATTGAAATAATGATTTTAACATTAACAAGAAAACATTGAAATTAAATAAGTTAGGTTAAGCTTCTCCATTCATACCAACATAAAGAACTTAGTCCATTTTATAAATATGCTAAAAAAAAGGAGAATAATCATAAAATAAATCACAAATAGGAGAAAATGATGAAGTAAATACAAGATTAAACGGATTCTTCAAGGTTGTCATGGCTTAATCTTGAGTTTTCCCCCGAAATCTCTCCACTTTTGATTTTTCTCCCTTTAGTACGTCCTTGTTCTTCCTATAATTCTCCCCAAAAATGTAAAGAAAATAAAAAGAAAAAGAGAAGAATGGAAAATGAAAAGAGAATTCATAGATTTGGTTGAAAATGAGCTTCCAAAACCCTAAAACACGCCCTAGAATTTTTGCAACAAAAGTCCCTGGAATTAAAAAAAAATAGAGCTTGGCCCCAGCTCATAAGCTTCCCACCTGCCTGCTGATTTGAGCCGCGCACGAGCGACTCTTGTTATTCTTCTGTTTTTGCAACTTAAGTATCCATATAATTTTAGATCAAGTCCCTCAACTTTGATCTTGAACACTTTGGTTCTCAAATTTTGACTATTATTTCAATCACACATCCATAGCTTGCACCCAAGGTCCTTCAACTTTTAGCACTTGTGCATCTTGGTCCCCCGAATTCACTCTTTTGTAGGATTTTGGTCCTTTTCTTTTTCCTTTCAATTGGTAATTTTTACTTATAAAAGCTATAATTACACAATGTGAGTTGAAATCCACTCTTTTCATCAATATTAGTTCATTTTAGGTATCCAATAAATGTGTAAAAATACACTTATCAAACACCCCTAAACTTAAACTCTTGTTCATATCGAGCAAGATTATCGACTAACACAATCAAGAAATGATGGAATAAAGATCAACAATATTAGATAAATTGCCAAAATGTCCATGAGTGTAAAATTGTATAATCAATTCACAAATATGCCTCCAAATAATGCTACCAAAAATAATTAGAGCTTATCCCATGTTTGATCGGTGTATGTATGTATATCAATTTCAACCATTATCTAGACTCTGAAAAAATTGAAAAAATGAAAAAAATTCAAATTGGTGCCAACCCGACCCTTAGTGGTAATTTTTTTCTTTTCCCTTTCATAAGATTCACATCCTTCAAATAGAAGTTGATCTACAGGTTGCTCTCTACTCACTATTTTCTTTTACAGCTCTAATTCGGTTGGGTCTAACCAGCAATTTCAATATTTGGTCATGTGATGATTCTCTAATAATTGAGTGCTTCAATATTTAAACTCATACTAGGAAAATTTAAACCACTAATTATCTAAGCCCACACATCAATTTTAAATGCAAAATTTTTATTCAATTTTTCTATTAAAGCTCAAGATTAACCTCAGTCCTTTAAACTTTCTTCTTGAGTCGTGTGATGAGTTTTAGGTCAATAACTCCCCAATTTTTATAGACCAAAGGGTACTATGTTTTGAGATATCCTTACGGACTTAATAAATAGAGTCAAAAAGCTATGGAGGAAAGAAATAATTCAGTGCCCTTTTTAGCAATAAAAATTATGGGGCTTATATCCTTATCGTATGGTCATCCCCCATTTTATACTTGTTAGTCAAAGACGCTACATACAAATTATATTCAACTTGTAAGGAAACAACACATTTCCAAATAAATTTATTTATTAGCTTGACCACCCCCATACTTATCTCCCAATAAGGCTAAGTAATAGAGCATGTAGGTTGATAAAAAATTTCTTCACACAACTCACAACCTAGTTCTACTAATTCAAAACTTTCTCCCTCAATCAAATACTTTACACATTTAGACAACAACTGATTATGACTATTGTGCTCAAATTAATTTAGGATCTTTCAGGATGATCAAATTTTTGAAAAAAAAAAAAGTAGACACAAATAACATATTTGGTCATTGCTCATGAATTAATAGCAATTTTAAGCATCAAAACGTAAGGCAAGGCTATCTAACATGTCAAACACAATCGACACAAAGTAAACAATCACTCCGAAATTAGAATCACACATTGTCCTCAATGTGTAAAATAACAAAATAAAAGAGTAGAGGGGGTTAATTAAATTTCTCCGGTTGGGCGTATGTTGAAAGATGCTTACGATGGATTTGGGCTTGTGACCTTCCCGTACAACAATATATCACCAAACTTGTTAGGAACCATGGATAAATATGACGTAAAAAATGACCTGTAAAAATGATAGCTAATCAATTAAAAGCTTGAAAATAAATAAAAGTAAGTAAAAAGATTAAGAGCAAGAAAATTCGGTTGCCTCCCAATAAACGTTTTATATAGTCTTTAGCTCAACTCTGCTGATTTGAATCATGGACATCAAAAGAAAGCTTTGGATGCCTTCCATAGCTTTCTTCCTTTGAACACTTTTCATTTATTCTCTAAAACTTCATTGCCCCTCTCAATATAATATGGCTCGTCTCTTTTATCCGATTCCAATCCAACTATGTAGACTTTCACCTCCTCATCGAGCTTAATCATAAAATCAATTTTTGGGCAATCAATGAAGTTGAAAGAGTGTACGTTATTTTCATCCCCGTTAATTGCTACATCATTGTTTGACTTCTTTGTAATTTTTGTTATTCTCCATGAGCTCTTCTTTCGTACGGGCAATAAGAAGTTTGTCCCATTGGCTCCTTCAAGTAGATTGTACCTCACTTTTGAAATCTATCCCAATACATATACTTTCATCCAACTTGAAAAGTTCATTAAAGTACTTTGTAAGTACTTTCTCGTTCAATATGGGAGGATCATCTCATAAAAGCTTGATATCCTCATTCCAATCATTAGGTACATCATCTCCTGTGAGTATGTAACTCTCATAAAAAGTGTCCAGTACCTGTTTTCGACATTTCAAATATTGTCTAAATCAAAGAAGTTTCGAGATTGATACATTAGTGCATGATTACAAGCATTTCCGTGCACAATGTATCACATGACAAATTTCACAACTTGGATCACCTCTAAACATGTATCTATATTCCATGGGAAGGTTAGCCATCGCAAAAGTTATGTTACTTTACTTTCATCAGAATTATGCATATACAACTGAAAAGTACATGGAAAGAATAACCCAAACACAAGGTAGATTATAACTGTAGGGGCAGCCAAAAGAAAAAAAAATAATTAAAATAAATAAAAATTCTAAAAATACAATTAGCCAAAGTGGTAATCAAAGTAAAATCATTTCTCGGTAACGGTGCCAAAAACTTGTTCGCTATAATTACGTACCGCAAGTGCACCGGTTGAGTTCAAGTAATAAAGTAGACTTGTGTGTTCGAGTTGTTGATCCCTCGAGAATTGTTTACTTTAATTACATCACTCTAGTTAATTTAATTCTAACAATGTAACACATAATAAGTTTTGATTCTTAAAAAAAATAAAAATACTGAAAATTCTATAAATATAACACAAGCAAATTGACAAATTAATTTTTCATCATGTTAGACATGTTTTTCCAATTTTAGCTAATTACCTATCTCGAGCGAAATTACTCATGATCGATTGGTTTAACATGTTATATCTCTACGTTAATTAAAATTCCACCAATTGCATTAAATCTTCGTGAAAATAACTTAGCGGATTACCTGTGGTTAAGGTATATCTCTACCCCCAACAAGAACCTAGGTCATTTTCTATTTCAATCTAAAATGCACAATAATATCTCAACAATTGTACAAATCACTCAATATTAGCATTTATTTGCCAAATAAATTAAAGACATTAAATGCAATAATACATGCACATTGAAATAATGATTCAACATTAGCTAACATTGAAAGTAAATAAGCTAGGTTAAGCTTCCTCATTCATCCCAACATAAAATATTTAGCCCATTTATATATATGATAAAAAATAGAAGATTCATACACTACATTACAAATAGGAGAAAATAATGAATTAAATACAAGATTAAAGATAAAACCCTTTTTTGATTGGATTCTTAAAGGCTGTCATGCCTTAATCTTGAGTTTTCCTAGAATTTCTCTTCTTTCTTTGATTTTTCTCCCTTCGGCATGTCCTAGTTCATCCCCTTTTTCACTCTCAAAATGTATATAAAAATGAAAAGAAAAAGAGAAGAATGAAGAATGAGAAGAGAATTCATGGATTTGGCTGAAAATTGGATTTTAAAACCCTAAAATAGGCTTAGAATATTTTTCAGCAAAACCCCTAGAATTTAAAAATAAATAAAATAAAAAATTGGTCCTAACCGATGACGCTAGCGCATGAGCACGGCCCTCTTTGGCATGAGCATGCCAACAGACCCAAAAGCTCTCTTCTTCTGTGTCTAAGCTTCCCACCCACGTGTCAATTTGAGCCGCTCGCGGGCGGCTCCTGTTCTTATTCTATTTTTGTAGCTTAAGTCCCCGAGTAATTGCACGTCAGGTCTCTTAACTTTGATCTTGTGCATTTTTTTCTCATATTTTGACTTTTATTTCAATCATGCTCTCTACAAATTACACCAAATGTCCTCGACTTTTGGCACTTATGCACCATAGTCCTCAAATTCACATTTTTGTATGATTTTGATTCTTTTCTCATCCTTTTTGTTTGTTTCCTTTCAATTGGTGAATTTTACCTACAAAAGCCATAATTTTGCAATTGTGAGTCGAAATTCGCTTTTTTCATCAATATTAGCTCATTTTAAGTATTCAATAAGTGTGTAAAAACACACTAATAAGTGAAAACCATACAAATCTAAAATCGAGAAAAATAATCCAACCAGCGCCAAAACCGAGAACTGGTTGATCCTATTTCGTTTTTTCCGATTTTACCTTCCTGTATATTCTTGAAAAGGACAAATTTGTTGGTGAAGAAGAAGTCGAAATTTTGTGGATGAAGACTTGGTTAGAGAAAAAATGATGGTCCATGTAAAAATGACAAATACATGTCCGTATGTGTGCATGTATATATAATATACATTTGTATATATATGTCTAGATTAGAGAAATAGAGAACCTTGGAAGAAGAAAGCAGCTTTCAAGCCGGAATCGGAGCTTTTAGATCCATTTGCAGTAAAGAAGACAGAAGCTCTCCAAAAATTGGAGTTAGGGCTTTAAATTCTTTGGCAGTGAGTAGGATTTGTACTGATGAGGGAACAACTATGGTATTTGAAAAAAAAAATGCAGTTTGTTTAACTAAAGGGTTTCAAATTAGAGTTAATACTATTTTTTTAATCAAGCAAATATATATACATTTTTTCGAAATTAAAATTATTTATCGAATTCTTATCTTTAATTATTTATTTTTACTCTTGGTTTGCTCTCTTCGACCAAACCTCTTCCTTTTCATATTAATGACCGGTTCGATTTTAAAAACATTGGTTATTTTCTCTCACCTTCAAACAAAAAGATCTCTGTCAAACATTCTCTCACCTTCATATATACCGATTTCCTAATCCTTACATCAATTCGGCCATAATTTCTCCAAATTTCTCCAAAATCAATTTCACTTTCTTGTGGTCACAAGTTCACCAATTTTATTAGTTGAGAAAATTTCTAAACAATATTTTATAAATTATTATTGTTTCAAGTCACATTTTCGGAGCTTCGCGATCAGATTTTCGGGCATTTACAGACAGAAACAATGAGCTTCCCAGTATGGACCAACTTATATTTTCTTGTAAGATTCTGAAATTTCCCAAGTCATGATTTTGCTCCCGCCAAAAAATTAAAGAATTTCTATTTTCAACCTCAGTTAATTGAAATAATTTCGGTCCAAATCTGATTTCAATCATTGAAATTTACGTATGACCCAAACAATGTGAACAATATTTGGTGGATGTAAAAATTGTAAATTCATCATGTGACATAAAATTCATAAGTTGTGAACAGGTCTCTGTATTTCATAAAATCTCAATATGACTGTAACCTATTGGATGTGTTTTCTACACTCTATGTGATCAAGTATGTGTTAATAGTAACAAACACCAAGTCTATGCAAACTAGTCACAAAACTCATGTTTGTGACCAGTTTTGTGTAAGTTGTTGTTTGTAATTAGGTCTATATTAACAATGATTGTTTGTAATTAGGTTTGTGTAAACTATTACTGTTTGTGACCAAGTACGTGCAAGTTGTTATCGTTTGTGACTATGTCTATATTAACAATAACTGTTTGTAATCAGGTATATCTTAGACTATATGTGATTAGATCTTTCTTAATCGTGACTATGTGTGGCTAGGTCTCTGCTAAGAGTGACTGTTTGTGACCTAATATGCTAATAGCGACTTTCGTGACATGTTATGAGTTAATTTCTGTGATCAAGTCCGTATTAATTATGACAAAATCAGTGTTAATTGTGACTAGTTTTTTATCTATAATTCTTTTAATGTGACATGATGTTGTCCGATTGCGCGTGTTATCACAAATATATGATCAATAATTTTCTCTGTACAAAAAATAACCTAAATGACAGCAATCATAAAAATTAATTTGTCATCCACATATACGTAACAACACATCCATCCTAAAAAAAAGAAGGTGAAAATATTCATCCACATGCCCTAGTTTGAGCCACATTATTTTTTTCATTGTTATTCTTCTACTCATTTTCAGTCACATTTTTCAATAAAATAATATATTCCATCACATCAATAATTTTTCCTTCTTTTTCAACCACATATTCCTCATCACATCAATAATAAAAATGTATTTTTACTCCAAAAATGTGCACCAAACATGAGCATATATAGCAACCAATATTCGTCTACATAAACATCTACCTAAATATCATAAATGAAAAATCATTATCAAAGCAATTCTGTTCACATTAAATCAATCATTTGTCTTTGTTTTTTCTCTACTTTCAATCCGCCTAACTTGTTTCCTATTTTTTTTTTTTTTAATCTTTTTTTGGTAGCATTAAATGACATTGGACATGTTTGCAGGATCATCATGGAGCAAGTACTATGTGTACTTAATGACATTTGTTATAGTGCTTGTAATTTCCCTGGGGAACCAAGAGCATTCTTTGATCAAATATTTTCAATCATGTATAAATTAGAATGTTAGACATCTGACGGTGACCTTCCATGTGTCTTGATAAAAGAAAATGTCCGAAGTCACAAAAAAATATAAAATTGGATGATAGCACCCCTTATCACTGTTTGAATAAATTTCATGTACAATCAAATGGATGTCATCCTCCACGTACCAAACTCATTAAGCTCAGGCCCAAATAAATTTAACAAGAATTATTATAAAAAAACTAACATTAGAACACAGTAAGAGATTATATTTGACATTGCAAATCATGTACGCAAATAAACATTAAGCTCAAGATTACACATTTTTATTTGTCATGTGTAATCAAAAATCATGTCACAATACAACATATGTAGGTCACAAAAAAACCCATTCAAAGCATATCGAGTATACCCATATACTGTATTTCATATTGGAAAGCAATTGAACAAATAAAATGAACGGCAGATAAGGGATATAAGGATTTCCCACCGGATGCGGATTTCTTCATTCTTTTGGGTGAAGATTTTTCAACTTTTTTCTTCATTTTCCCTTTTTCTTTATCTCTTCATTTTTCAGCTACACTTCGGGTTATCACCATTTCAAACATCAATGTATGGTGAATGTTTCTTGGACAGAGGATTTAATAGTGGGGGTCTTCAATTTAATCTTGTGCAGAAAGCTCAATGGTTATAACGGATGGCATTAATGGCCAGTTTCAAGGGTTTAGTCTAGTGAGAGGTTTGAAGACACTATTTGAGTTGAGGAAGAAGGGGATTCTAGAGAGAGAAAGTAGTGGGGCGATTATGTAGTGTAATTATTTGGAATGATTTTATTTGGTTTTGGATAATGATTAAAAATGGCTAGTACACAGATTTTTTTTTAATTGTATTAACCAATTTACAAATACTTTATTTTTAATTAAAACTTATAAACACCTGATGTTCTGAAAGAATATCTTTAACATCTTTCCTTTTTTTTTTTTTTTTTTGAAGTGTAAAATTTAAATGTAGGGATTTGATTAATTTTCCCAATGAAATTAAACCAAACAAAATTATCCATCATTCATTTATTACAATTGTGAATACAAAATCTTCAAATTGATTGAAACGATGAGCGACTGTTAAAAATAAACCATATATATCGATTGTCCATTACAATTGAGTGAACATTAAATCTAGATTATAATTCAAACTTATACAATTTATTTTTCTTCTATTAACAATTTTCTCAAATGTCGACTCAATTTTCAGGCCAATTTACTAGCTTTTCTTATTTTTTGGTAATTATTTCTATGTTTTTTTTTATATAGTTGTGTTGTTTTGTTCTAATTTGTGTCGAGCACCCTTAAATTTTTAGTTGATCGGTATTTTGTTTAGTTATGTCTCCATTTCCTGATCATGTCACTCAATTATTATTTATTTTTAACTTAGTTGCTAGATTTTACTATTAATTGTTAGAATAATTTGTTGGATTACTTAAATAGTCGTTATGAAAAATTGATCAATGAGTCTCCCAACATATTACATTGGTGAAAATTTAATAAAAATAAATACAAGATTATCTTCCAAATTGTTATAGATGTATTAGTTGTTCAAATATGCACAATTGCTTCCTAGCCTGCATCCGTACTAATGGTTGGATTCCCTTTTTTTTTTTTTTTTTTTTA
>CAIGRP010114821.1:0-17064 GCA_903798385.1 Fraxinus cuspidata | reverse complement strand
TCCCACAACACTAAATCCCTAAATTGGCATCAATCGAACCATCAACAAACCCAAACAACAATGAGTATGAATCTAATTGAACCAATTATCCCTCCAACCGTTTCAATTTCTGGTCCAAAACTCTCGATGGGCGAGATGCACCGAGAGAGCTGTCTGACTAAAATTGGTGGGGCCTAAATGCTCCAATCTTCAAATTCGTGTGGGGGGATGGTGGGGGAGTGAAGCGAGGGTGGTGGTGGAGTCCGGTGGGCATGGTGGCCGAAAGGTAGTGCTATGTGGATCTATATGTGACAACTTCGTAGATTATGAAAGTGGCGGTGGTGGTGATGGTGGAGAATTTATGATTTATTTGTAATTTTTTAAAAACTTAAGGATTATAGTTGCAAATGGTTATTCATCTTTTTCTTTTTCTTTTTTATTTGAATAGGAGGGTAAAATCGTCTGTTATTGTAAAAATGGATAAAAGTGACCTTTTGCACAATGAAATGTGGAAGGTATGGGTGAAAATACCAAAAAATAAAAGATATGGACGTTTTGTACAATGTTATTGAAAGGTATGGATGTTCTGTGCTATTTACCATAAAAATTTGGCCTCTAAACAGGGATTTGAATGACTTAGAATTTTGATTGGTGGGACCAATTAAATTATTATATATGCTCACTGACATAGTTTAACAGTCATTATTTGAAAAATCTTTCTTTTACATACTCATTTTTAATTACACATTTACACAATAAGATATTATGTACATAAATACAAAAAATAATTACTTTTTAACCACACATTCTTCTAAAAATTAATGTTCAAAATATTATTTTTGGAGGACAAAAATGGTCATCAAGAGCTAAGTGTAGCTGTTAATGACTTACGTGCCTAAGACATCGGATTTCTTCTATAAAAAATATGTTCTACATGGAACTTTGCTATAGGCCTGGCTTTGATAACATATTTTACTAAGCCTTGTAAAAATTAAAATTAAATTTTTAGTGTATTTAATACACACACATATATAAAATTACATTTATCCTCAAATTAATATTTTATATATTACAAATTGTGTACAACTTCCAAAAAGCAACGATACAATGTTTTTCAACAAATCATCACGCTAACTAAAGACAAACAAAAATGTATATATAGCATGATTGATGAAAGTAGAGTTGTCAATTTTGCTCGACTCAAACGACCCGTGATTCAATTCAAAAAAAGTCTGAACATGCCCAACTCGCGACTCGAAGAAATTGAGCCAAGATTCGGATCGAGCCTCATTTTGGGGCATCTGCCCGAGATGACCCGTGTGGCTCGTCAAGCCAAACGGGCCAGTCCCTGACAAGCCGGGCCTAATTCAGGCCATTTTAACAGGCAGCAGTAGTTGCCTATTAAAAAAAAATAGGCAGCCTCTAATTTTTTATTTAACAGGCAGCTAAGCTAAAATAGCATCTAGCTATCTTCTGCGGCTTTTGTCTGTAAAAAAAATCAGAACATAAAAAAATGCAAGTTTTCAAATTGATTAATTAAAAAATACATAATTTTTAAATTTATTTGTTTCGAAAAAATTGTAATAAAAATATTTTATTCGTGTATAATTTTAATTATTCTACGTTGATTGTAATTGATCTCAAACCCCAGGAAAAAAAAAAGATTGTAACTTTTATTTAATTTACATTTTGTATAAATTCTAAATATTATAAATTATTTTAAAAAATTAGAATGTCATGAAAAAAAAATTCGAGCACCCTCGATTCGACCTGAGCCGAATGCCCGAACCAAGCTTCAATTTTTTGGCCGAGTTTTGGCTGGGCTCGAATCGGGCCAAACTCTGACATTGAAAAGCAACAGAGGCAGCTATGGCGAATGGTCGATCTGTAAAAACGCAGTAGTAGTTGGTAGTGATGAAATAGTATCAAGGAAATACAGATTCGTGTTGAGAAATGGCAGCCCTGATTTACCAAATATTCTCTTCTTCTGCTCTTTTATCCCTGGGGTTGTACCATCTCATCTGCATCACCAGAAACTATCTCAAGTACCCACGGGATTACATAGCTAAACCCTACCATCCTCTCCCTTTCTCTTCTTCATCAAATCGATTGCTCAAGTATCTCCAGCTCTATTTGATCATCCTCTGTCTTTTCATTGCCTTGGTCAACCACCTCCTCGTCTCCTCCGACGCCGATCCCCTCCTAAAGGGTCGGACCCCTGTTCACCGCTTCACCTCCCTCCAGGCCGCCGCCGTTCTCTTCTGCTTTCTCATTCTCTCTATTGCCCTCCTCCTCTCCGATATCACCTCCCTTCTCCCTCTTCCGCCAGATCTCTTCTTTGCCATTGCATCTGCTATCTTCTTCCTCCAGTATTCTGTCTCCTCCGCCTCAGCCGCAGTCCAGACCTCCGATCTCCAGGCCAAGTGCGACTCCGTGGCCGCCTGCATATTTGCCCTTTCCTCCGCTCTGTGTCTTGTTCTTGCCTTCCAGCCCAGGCTGTTCGTCGTTGATGCCGCCCTGGGGGCATCCCTTTGCCTGCAGGGACTGTGGACCCTACAGGCTGGCCTCTCCCTCTACGTTGACGCATTCATTCCTGAGGGTTGCCACAAGCTTCTCGACGTCGTCAGCGGAGTAGAGGGCTCAACCAAGTGCGATTTGGAAGATTCCAAGCTCAGGGCCGTGGCGATTCTGGATCTGTTGTTCGTGCTCCACGTGCTCCTTGTGCTCCTCATCTTCATGGTGGTGTATGCTGCAGTTGCCAGGACCGTTGGCATTCACAACAGACTCCGCTCTTACGAAGCCTTGCCCACTGCCGCTGCTGATTCCAGTCACATTCAAATGAAGGCCATGACCGGCACTCAGTCATAAACTCCTTACACCACTCGTTCTCCTCGTCAAGATAATTAGGTACCTTTGATCTCTTTCACATTTTTCTGTACCCTCGGCCTTAGTATGTATTGCACAATTGCTCGCTCTTTCTTTTCACTGTTAACTGAAACCTTGTAATCTCATGTGAACTTCAATGGAGTATTGTGTGTGAAAAGAAACCGAGCATTTATGATGACATCTAATCGTTGTGGTTCTTTATATTTCATAGTAAAACTCTTTGGAAGGAGACATTTTACTATTATATCGCTACTTATATTTTTGTTTGCGTATCAGGTTTGCAGTAGTCCGTTAGTTGCTGGTTGATGATGCACTGCTTCTATTATTAGCTACCCTTATCTTTTTTCATGCTTCTGTTTCTGGTTTCTATTTTTGGTATTTCTCTTAACACCATCAGAGTGATGTGACCTTACTCCCGCCGCTTTAAAACAAAATTTGCTAAATCTTCTCTATGCTGTAATCGTTGGCGACTTACAGTCTACAGACTGACGAGTGAATATGGACGTTCATGAATTCCACTGATCTTGGGATGTGAAGTCATTTCCTGTAGTTTGTACTTATATTGTTCTGTATTTGTGCCTTACCGAAAGAATATATTAACTACTGTAATATGATTGTTTTCTAGCATAACTATGTCCAGCATATGAAATTATTTTGCTTGAAACTACATAAAGACATGATTATGGAATTGGAACATAAATACCAACAATGAAAGTCATTATTTTGTAACTAATATTATTTCAAAGTTTTAACAACTAAGGGAATTCGGGAGTAGATGGCAAGATGGGAGACTGGTATGCTGTAAGCATGTATTGATTAGAATTTACTCTACGATATTCACTATTTGTAAGTACATTTTCTTTTGGTATTATATAAGAGTATTTGCGCAATATCACTTCGTTCCAATATTTTCCCCATCTCTTTTGTCCTTTTCCTCCCCACTTTCCCTTTTTTTTAGTTTTTCTCCCCTTTCTCATGAGGGAGTTGGTATACTTGGACTATCTTTTCGTTGCTTGGTGTCATGTTCTTGTGCTACAGTTACAACAGTTGGTGCCTTGCAAGTCAAATTTAGAAAGAGAAGAGAACACTTGTTAAAGGCTGAAATGTATATTTAATCAGATTGTTGGAAGTAGAAGATGTGAAATCAAAAGAATGATAATATTGGTTGGTACCCAATAGTAGGAAATCCCTCAAACAAAGTGTTGGGTCCGAATGTGACAAAGTACTCCATCAGTAATTGACTAAACATTTATGAATATTTAGAAAATTCTGCAATTTTTCATTGTATTTCTAGTTTACAAGACCTGTGATATTTCTCTGCGAAAAGTAGGGTAGATAAAGAATAAAGAAAACTAACTTCTTCACTTCCCCTTGTAGAAAATACATTTCTTTCTCTACCTTGTTTCTTACAAGGAAGAGGAAGGATTGGGATGGAGAGAGAGTGAGTGGAAGAGATGACTAATTGATATATGTGCACGTCGAGTGACACAAACACCCTCTAATTATTATTAATTTGGCCTTGGTTCTTTAGTTTCTCCATCCCTACTAGTATGAAAGATAAAAGAGATAATGGGCTTTTTCTCCATTTCTCTTTGCTTCCTTCTTATATTTCTACTTTCCCTCAGTTTTCTCTCTAACCACAGGCTAAGGATATGATTATAAGCTTTCTATTCGTACGTGTGTGTGTGTGTAATTTGATGTTTTGATTCTTTGTTACTGAAGTCCCTCACAGTGATTTGGTAGTACAACCCTCTTTTGGACTACTATTTGTTGAGCACCTTGTTCAACTAGCGTTCTTTGGAAATTATGGACAGAATTTCAGACTTTTCACAGATCCGTGTTTAGTCAACATGCAGGTCAAATTGAATTCAGGGATGAATTTAAGAGGGTGTTTGGTCGAGATTAAAATTAGATTTTAATAGAAATTTTTGAAATGTGTGGTTGAAAAGTTGTGGTACTCAAGAAAGATGTGGTTAATATTTATTGTTTGACTTTGACTTGAATTAAAATCAGATTTTAATCCAGACCAAACAGGGGGCTAAGATTAGTTGGTTAAGATGAAATTCACAAGTTCTGTTCGTGTTGTGGAGGAGGGGATGCATAAAAAATGTGGTTTGTTATAGAGAAAGCTCAAGGTTTTGCTGTGAAGAATTAATTAATTTCTGCAGGTTCTTGTTTAATGACTCTCACGCACTTAGGCTTGTACCCTTACATGGAAAATCCTGAGCTAAATTTTATTCTGGTACATGGAGCCAGGACCATGTAGTAAACTTATTCCGAATATTGAACACCTGAACCACACTTCCTCAATATCAAGAAATTCTGGGGTCTTGTAAAGTTTTGTTTACCAATTATTCTGTCGAATATGAGCTAATGGTTTCCACATTCACTATTGAAGCACTTAATTGAACTAAAATGAATTGGTCGTGTACCGGGACAACAACTCGACGAGTGTTGAAGCACTTGAGCCAACTTTTCTCCTCTCCCAATAGGCTACTCCAACTCAAAGTAGAAAAAAATATATGCCTTTATTTGGCAAATATATAAATGGTTTATAAATAGGAATAGTAATAGTAGTAATGAGTATTACGAAACGTGTAGATAATGAATGTGTCATTTGATGTTAATGTTTGACTTTGATTGAATTTATAAACTATTTATAAATTACTGTCCAAATGGAGTCTAAAACAAGTAATCATTATTTTTGCCCATGTGGGTTCTGCCTTTTGCGTTGCCAAAACTTGGCACGAAGTTTCCGGTAAGTTATCAATTCTAGATCATGTGAAATTTGATGAATCTAGAATTGACTCCCAAACATATCATCCAGAACCGAAGTTCAAGTTATGCTAATTTGAATCTCATGTACCCTTCTACTCGCATATGAACCCAAGATCCCCAGGAGGGTGTGCATCCCACCTTTACACAAGGGAAGACTGCTGTTCGATTTCAATCTGGCAGGGAAGTTGTTACTGTGGTCACAGCTGTTGCAAGATGTTCTTATAGTTGTGTAAGAGTGTAAGCTTCATCTATACAAGTTTTTCTTTCGATATAGTGTTATATTTCTTCTTTGCCAATGCCACAAGTGTTTTCCAAAGACTGAATTTGAATTTGTTAATATCATGTTTAGTCTCCTCCAAATGCTCAAAAGACATTGTAATCTTTACCTAATGGCCTTCTTCCACAGCTATTTTGCCACGCGTATCATTAAGGGTGTGTTTTCGCCTTCATTGTGTAAGTAGAGAAATTGAACGTGAAAAGAGTAAAACATAAATGATAGCTCTATTTTTTTGGGTCGGACACTTTCATCCCATTCTTTCTTTGCATCGGATTTTGGGACGTTGCACGTTATTATAAAATTGTTAATAATCAAATATTAAAGTTTCTTATTTAACAATGTTGTCATCCAACATGACACTGTCATGCAAATCGACTTGGTGTGGTCATTTGAACTTGGTTTGACAAAATATTATTGCACATGCATTAGATGTGCCTTGTAAAATGGCAGTTTTCTTTCGCCAAATAAACAACAATAAAAAGGTTGGAAGACAAATTATGTAATTTTCTGATTTTGCTAAAAATTTCTAGTTTATATGAAACAAGAAGAGGATAGTTTATATGAAACAAGGAGGAATATTAACTCAATTCTTCTAGAAAAGTAATTTCAAAGTGATGCATCTTTTTTGTCTTGTTTATACCGCATTATCTTGTACCGAAAAACATAAGATGGTTACATACGTAGCAAATGCCACAAGTTTTACATTTTGTCTTGTTAAAAAAAAAATAAAAGGAAAAAAATATGAAATTGTCTGTTCTAAAGAGTCTGCGTAAAATTTATTCCTAAATAACAAAGAAAAAGGAAAGAAGGAAGAGGATATCAGCGTTCAAGTTTCAACTATCAAGACTCGGCGGCTTCATCCGATTTTTCATACTTCTATACGGGTTCCAACATAACCGCAAATAATTCTTCTTCTTCTTGATTTTGGGGATAATTACATCTGAGTGTCACCATTCACTATTATTAGAAGCTTGATTTTTTGATTCCTCAATATTTCTGGCCATTAGATTGTATATTCAACAGAGGGCTCTTTGATTTTCTCAACGCCGACCTTTCACGGTATGGTTTTGTAACACACCCTCTTTTTTTGTTTATTTATGTAATTGTTATTATACTTATCAAATTTTTTTCCTCTGATTTCCGATTTAGGGAGTTTTATTTTGAAAATTCCATTTTGTTGATTCCTTTCAACATATAAAGACTTTCGGCGTTGTTTTATCCTGATGATATGCCATTGCTGGATTGCAATATGGATTTCATGCAACCACATTTGGATCGAGAGAAATTCCTTTTGCTTTAAAACCCAGATGCTGGAGCTTCTCAATTTCTCCTCAATATGTCATTATTATCGATTTATCATGTTGATTTTGTCTTATTCGTGTCAATCTAATTTAGAGCTGACTCATGACTATTTCATTCTTGCCCAACTATATGACCTCTCAAACTCAATAACGAGCGCCATTATCATGGTCCCTTGACATTGGCAGCCAACGGTTTTGATTATTTTCTATACAGAACATGTCAGTTGATTATGTAAATGGTTTTGTTTTCGTAATTTATTGTGTTGTAATTCTTGAATGTAGGAAACATACCTTGCCTTTCCCCTATCATGTTTCTTTGCTTTTATAGATTTTCATTAGTATTAAATTGATCTGTGGTCTTCGTCTTGCCATCGATCTACTTCTCCAATCCTCCTACGGCTACAATTTTTGATAAACTAGGCTTGAAGCTGATAAATGATACTGGATGTCATGTTTATCAGAAGTGGACTCCAGAGCATCAATTATGGATGCAGTTGAATAGAACCATCAATCTCCAAGATAATTTGTCTTCAACACATCATTTATCCATGGGGGAGTGGATAGTTGGAGCCTTCATCAACTTCTTCGGCAGCATTGCCATCAATTTTGGAACAAACCTTCTTAAATTGGGTCATGACGAGGTACATTAGGCTTTCCAGTTTTATCTCAAGTTGATTGCAGACAAGTGTCTTAAATTCTTCTACTTTTTTTCTGAAAGAGCTTTACAGTTAAAACTTCTTGTTGCTTTTGTGCATTTAACCTTTTTTTTCTTTGCCACTATGTTACAGTGTAGTCTATCTATCTATATTGTATTGAGTAAATTATTAGCTAGTTATCGTGCTCAGCTCATTTAATATTCATTTATAAATATCGGCTTACTCTGCTTAAAACCGACTGATTTTGGGTTGGAATACTGGAATCCTCATGAGCTTATAAATGAGTTTTAAAACTGTACTACTAATTGCTGTGCATCATTATCATGTTGGTTCTCCCTTCCTCCCTACTTTCTACATGTACACACAAAGAAAAGATTGAAAGCAAGTCCTTTTGCATATTGCAAATATTCATGATTCTCTTTATTGCCTGCCTTTATGAGTGAATAATTTGCAGAGAGAGAGACATTCAATGCTTAGCAGTGATGGGACGAATGGGGAGACTATTATGAAGCCCATAATTTACTTCCAGGCTTGGAGAATTGGTAACTTCAGTTGCATATGCTTCTTCTCGTTCAATAGTTTCAATAAAATCTTTTATCGTGCTCAAAATTGCATTGCTTTTCGATGCAGGCATTCTTTTTTTCATTATTGGAAATTGTCTGAACTTCATTTCCTTTGGATATGCTGCTCAAGTCAGTATGATGTAGACAGTGCTTTCTGGCATCAATAATTTTGGCAGATATTTATACATCTATATATTCATCCCTTTTCCGTTTCTTTCTTTTAATCTTCTTTTCACTTTGGTATCTCAATTGCTTTGTGCAGTCCATTCTGGCAGCTCTGGGATCTATTCAATTTGTGTCAAACATCGCCTTTGCCTTCTTCGTGTTAAATAAAACTGTGACTGTTAAGTATGTTCATCAGTTCATGTCTAAACTCTTAAATTTTGTCATTTCTCCAGAATGATCAAATAACATGTTTTTTTATTTTTCTGTTAGTTATGTTTTTCCTGACTTTCTAGACTAGTCATATCATGGGCTCTCGGTTCTTTTACAGGGTACTCATGGCCACAGCCTTTATTGTTCTTGGAAACATCTTCCTTGTTGCTTTTGGAAACCATCAATCACCTGGTATGTCACAAGGTTTTGTGGTTTAACTTTCTCAGAGCAGCAATTATGCCATACATTACTTCTAAATGTTTTTTTTCAAAATAACAATGTCCAAAAGATAATTGACTTTTGATGGTTGAAATTTGGGACTACATTACAAAATGTTTAGCGATCATACCTGGTTGTCTAGGTAACCAAGTTATTGAGAGGAAGTGTGTTTGTGATGATGGAGTTTTAAAAAATTGTTATATGATATGAAAGATTGTAAATTTTCCTTTTCATAATATCCACCATAAAATATGCACACTTCTTGCACTTGAACCACTTTCAAATATTTGCTATAGCCCATGATAGAAAGGATTACACTACACTGCATGGTGTATTTTATGATGTCAATCTAACATGGGTGCCTCGTGTCATTAATTGAGGTACCGTATGATCATTGAAATCCTTATGCCTTGAAAAGCTCATAATGAACGAATAATGGTATTTATCATTATGATGATGAAATATCGATGATGTGGCAATCTATGTGAAGTAACGGGATTATGAAGTTAAATTTTTGTGAGAGAGTATGTGAGAAATGTGAGGGACAATGGGTTGCCACATCACCGATGTTTCATTATCATGATAATAAATAGCATTACTCTAATGAACTTGTAGACTACCTAGAAAAAATTATACACCCTATTGATCAGGAATGTTTTGCAATTGAGAATATGCTTACCAAATGCATTGTAGGGTCGCACTCCTTATTTGCCAAGATTAATGCCGTTTGCAACGTAATCTTGAGTATGAGGACAAATGAATAGAAATCATTGTAGGGATAAAACATGTTTGGCAAAGTGATCGCCTGACAGGCTCCATAATGTTTGTATCGACATTGTTGGAAATGTTCATGTCAAGTTCTAGGAACAATAATGGAGCAAGCTTTCTGTCCCCAGAAAATTGCTTAATTGATATTGATTCTGACAGTAATTTTCTATTGCGGAGCTTGTTTAACCTTGTTATATTTTATTTTCTTTTTTTCTCTTAATGTTACTAAATATCGTAATTAGAACACTAGGTCCACCATCTTGCATGCCATGAAGAACTTTATCAATTGTTCTACGTTGAGATCGATTAAATTTTCAAAATATTGTAACATTCTCTTCTCAACTTGTTGAGAATATTGGATTTAGAGATAAAAAACACAAGCTATACTTTAACTAAAATCTGAATCATACAATAGATTCATTGGAAAAAAGTGTCGCTTGTAACTGAATCATCCATCATAACAGTAGTTTGATACTTTAATTCTAGAGGGGATGCTTACTTCTTGAACTTTAAATAGCCTTTGAATTTACTCGAAGAAAAAAAAAATTGTTAAAACTAATTAAATATTTTTAATAAAAATAACACAGATACCCTTTTCTATTTTATCTATGCCGCCCAACTGTTCCAAGTTCAACATAGAACACTTGCTTGCCCTTTTGGAACATTTTAAATGAGATCACTCATTTTCTCAAATTGTTTGATTGGACAAAGAAGATATACTAATGCTTTATTGAGTTACTTGCTAATCCTAGTATATTTTTTAAAGAACAAAGACTTTGAACTGAAAACGTGCATATTGGCTACCGTATTCTACATAACAACGAATGTCCAACCATGGAAATTTGTACAGGGAAGTGCCCCATGCAATGCTTCTTCCATAGAAGTACCATGTCAGTCCATGGGCTCATGCCCCCAACTTTGGGTTACCTTTAATGTATACTCTATGAGTTTTAATTAAAATTGTACGATTTTTGGGCAATTGATAAGTTGGTATATCCTTTCCTTCTTCACAGTTTACACCCCAGAGCAATTGGCAGAGAAGTATGGAAACGCTACATTCCTGATTTATTGTTTAATTTTGGTTTTGATTGTTGGCTTGCATCACTCAGTATATAGGTGAGGTATAATTTTGGTAATGCTCCAAAGAATGGAAGTTGAGTGAATCATTTTACTAATCTCTCCATAATTTTTTTCTTGGCCAAAACCAATGATTTATGTTTCTTCTCATTGCAATCATATCTTAAATGCAGGAGAGGAGAATTTCTGTTCACCAACCCTGGAAATGACATTCAGCCTTACTGGCACATGCTTCTTCCGCTTTCTTATGCTATTGTTTCAGGTGCTGTGGGATCATGTTCAGTATTGTTTGCAAAGTCTCTGTAAGTGGTCCATATGGTTTTGTCGTCTCTTTGTTGTAAATATGTGTGGAGCACATTAGTTTATGACGCTTCTCCATTCTCACTCTTGCAGCTCAAACTTGCTAAGATTGTCCATTTCAACTGGCTATCAGTTGCATAGCTGGTTCACTTACTCCATGCTTATATCATTTCTTAGTACAGCTGGATTTTGGGTAATCATGATGACTTGTATCTAATTCTTCACCGTCTAGTGGTGGGAGAAGTACAAATTTTAAAAGAGATATTGAATCATGTTAAATGCTGATATTGTTTGGTAACATGTCTGCAGATGGCAAGGTTGAATGAAGGACTGTCTCTTTTTGATGTGATGCTCATTGTTCCCATGTTTCAGATTGCTTGGACATTTTTCTCCATCTGTACAGGATTTGTCTATTTCCAGGAATATCAGGTGCTCCCTCCTGTCACTCCCTTTCTCAAATTACACACCTGGTTTTTTCAATTTCTAGTGACTCTGTGCCATTGAATTTTACCTGCTTTGCTGACCTATTGTTGCTGGTTGGCAATAGATGTAGGGTGTCTATTTCTTATTCCTTCTAAGAGTAACAATTGTTTTTGTTGATTGCTAGACCTATAAGTTCAGTGTAACATAAGCTTTAGTTCTCAACTTAATAAGGTGAGTTTATTTCTTCAAATACTGTTCAACCTAGTCCTCCAGGGGTCAAAGGTTTATCCTCAACTTTATGCCCTACTGGATGGATAAGATAATTTTGATTCTTTTATCTTGTTCAGAAAATCTTGAGATTATGCTTTGACAATAAAATGTTGTGTGGTTTCTTAAAGAACCAATACTGATACGGTTGTTACTCAAGAGTGTCATTTTTGTGGGTTGCTGTGAGTTGCACAGCCTTGGCATCCCTAATTCTTCATTGATGTCTAACTGCAAAAGTTACTTCAGTTTCCACACACGGTGTTACCTGCGATTTTTGTTTTTACGCCTCGAGTTGATAGTAATATGCTGAACTATTGAATGCTATTCGAGCAGGTGTTTGACACATTGCGAACTACAATGTTCATACTGGGAATGATTTCAGTATTTATAGGCATTTCTTTGTTGGCACCAGATGAATCAAAAGGTATGTTTGTAAAGAGTTCCTTTTGCATTCTTCTCGTGCGTAGGGAAAATATGGGAAATAATTTGAAAAATCCTTTTAGGATGGGAAATCAAGGATACAGCACCGGTTTCTTTTCCTTCAAGTCTTCAGAATGACATGGACAGGTATGATACCACGAACATATATTGATTTGGGTGAAAAATGATTTTCACTAACAAAAATCTAATTTATACAATTTGACTATATAATCACATCTTTAATCTTATTTTTTAAGTCATTTAACAGATAATGTGTTTTGTAATAATAGCTTCCCCTAGTTCAAAAATAAAAAATAACAGCTTCCCCTTCCCCTTCCCCTTCCCCTTAACTACGTATCTTTATATCCTGGGAAATGTTCCTATTTGATTGTCCCTCATTTGGACTTGGTGTGCAATAATACAGGCTTGTAACGCCTGCTGACGATTCACAAATTAAAGATATGAGATCACTCGCACGAGTGATTCGGATTAAGGCTGCAAACTTGATGGTCAAGGCAAAGGTTCTGTTTTGCTGACTTGTTAGTTTTATCGACTGAATGGAAACTTGGAAATATAAAATTTGGGAAATTTTGGTTTCTGTGCAGATTGCTTGTTCATTGTCACTAGGTTTGGGAGAAGAATCAATGCATGCATCTTCTGTTTTTGTGATGCCCATGGTTTCATCAAAAATAACGGGCTTTAGAGGAAGTAATCTCGATCGGACAAAGTTATTCTCCCTAAGAAGCCCAAGTTGGAGTAGGGTTGCAGTAGAAGAGGATGATGATGAAATCTGAAACGTAGTTGGATGCGGCTTGAGGCTTCTAAGCTCCCTTAGAGTATCCATTAAAATTGGGATTAGCAGGATGTACGACATTTTCCCACGGATGTCTTCTGAAAAATCCGTTCTCAACTACTTATTCTATATACATTCCCATTTTTTACTTTAACATTCATCAGTGTATCTTGTTATTCTACAACTAGTGTAGTTTACTGGAATAGATAACAGTGTATTTAGCCCTTGTTTGGTGCACATTTTGGAATGTGTGGTTGAAAATTAGAATAAGAAAAATAATGTGGCTCAAACAGGAGCTTAGTCTCATTCTGTTGTGATATAATTGATAGTTAAGTTTACTTGACGCGACTAAAGTGTTTGCCTAGAAAGCCCAATTAAAGATTGCAACATTTACGTGGCGCACAATGCCGATGCTTTTTTAGAATTTGTTTGGCATGAAAATTATTATCTCTCGAATTTTTTTATTATCTAAATAGAATATGTTGGCTCGGTTTCTGACCAGTGACGTGATCAGCAAATTTCAATTTCATTCAAGTTTACGCGTATAACTCCTGCATATTTAGACAAATCGTTAGTAGCACATGGCCTTTTTTTGTGATGGGGAGGCAGTTGTGACCATTTCAATAGTCAAGTCAATCAACTTGTAGATATATATATTGATATGGAATGGACTGAAGACGTGAGTCACGAGAGTGTACAGGCATTGGGGTTGTATAAAGAGAATAACGAGAGCAATAATACCATTGAGTGTAAATTACATTACCTTTAAATGACATTAAGTGTATTTTTTTGTTGAAATGATGAAGTTATCACTGATGAAAGGATACGCGGTCTCATCTTAACGATCGATACACCTCATCATAGGTGTCACTTCACAGGTCAATGTTTGGTGGGTCAAAATCTCCCTTAAGGTCAAATGTTTGTGTTTTCAGGTTCGTGAGTTTAGAATTTTTCGGTTATTCGAATTTTATTTTAAATGTTTAACTTTGAAATGACCAAGAAAGTTGTTAAATCATCTATAATGATGAATAATGATGTTAATCCTCGATGGAAGCTATCTATTGTTCCCTTAAATGGTATAAATTACATATCATGGTCAAGAGTCGTGTCGTTGTCATTTGATGGAAAGAAAACATTAGGCTTCATCACTGGTACTTTGATTTGTCTAAATTCTGCAGATCCAAAATATGAAGGGTAGATTTCTAATGATCAACTCGTTCGAGCTTGACTTCTAAATTCTGTAGAAGCATGTATTGATGAAATCTTCACCTTTTTAGAGTCCACAGAAGAATAGTAGATTTCTATCAAAGAACTATATAAAAATCAAAATAACGTTGCCAGAAATTTTGAATTGAAGCGAGAAAATGCTGCTGCTGGGCAATAAGATAAGACGTTCATCGAACCTCTTTGTCGTCTTAAGAAAATGTGGGACGAATTGAGCATATATCGTCCACATACAACTGATGCAAAAATCTTCTTAAAAATGGTTGAAAAATATAAGATCTTTTCTTTGCTAAGTAGCTTGAAGCTGAAGCGTGAGAATCTTAGAAATCATATCCTTATGAGTTCTACCCTTCTAGATTTTTCGAGTGTGCAACTATGCACATGGAAGAAACTCGAAAAAAGACTATGAATTCTGAATCAAAGCATATATCTAAGTGGACTACTCCTACTATAAAAAGAGATGAAAAGAGGAAAAAATTTAGGAACAATGAAAGGACTCAACCTCATAACAAAGGAAGACGTGAAGTTCCAAAATATGATTATTGTCATAAGTTAGTACACTCTAAGGATCGTTATTGGGAGCTTCGTTCTCATCTTAAACCATCCATTATGAAAGGAGGAAATAGAGAAGTTGCTACTATTGGTGATACTACCATCTCAATGAATCAATTGGTCCAAAATCTTTGAAAACTCAATCATCCTAGTCCAAAACAATCAAATCCTTATTCCAGCATTCATGTCTTCTGTTGTCGAATTTTTATATCACGTAAGTATACGGGTTGTAACAAGTAATAAAGTGAACATATGAGTCCGAATATTGTTCTCACGATAACTACTATCTAACAATTAGTTAAATTATTCCTGCTTCAATTTCGATTGAAAACAAATAAAAAATGTTAATTTCTTTTTTGATTTTCTATTTTCAATATACTAAAATAAAAAAGAATTTTTTATATGTTGTTTAAGTGTTAGGATTCATGATTTTACCATAGTTATCCCTTTAATTTCAATTACCAAGTTTTATACAATTGATTATGTTTACCTGGTTGAATTCTTCTAATGCATTCAATTCACCCCATCTCGAGTTCTCATTAAGTCATTTAAGTATTCAATTACATATATCTATGTGAATCAATCTTAATTAAGTATAATTATTGTTCTAAGAATTCATATAACAATCGCAGTAACTAGCATAAGTATTCGTACGTTTTATACTAAATCACAGATTTTTACTATGTAGTCTAAACAAATAATCTGCATCTTTACATAATTAGTGATCATGAAATCAATGAATTAGTGGCCGATTAATCCAAGCATTAAGATTGAAAGTAAAAACAATTCACAAAATCAATGGAAGATTTAAAACATTTCAATTAAAATTAAGGTTCAAAAGTATATTACAATCATTCATCCTAATTAAATACTTAATTACACATTATGGGAGAATAAATATACAAGAAAGAATTAAAGTACATCATCGGGTTTTAAGGAAAAACGAGAAAAAATGAAGATCTTGCACCAAGATTCTATCCCCATCCTGTGAAATCTTGAAACCCTAGCTTCTTTATTGATTCTTGATTTTTCCCTCCATTTGAACTTAAATAATATATGTGTAATGAATCCCCTAAACCTTGGCTTGAATATATGTTTATAAGGAAATCCTTCATGTCTCTTTTTTGTTGGACTAAGGTAGGTATTTATAGAACAAGATTTATGCAAAATTCTTGTTCAATTTGATTTCCACCAAAGAGTTCAAATTGATTTCTACCAAAGAGTAAAACAAAAAATAAAAGGAAACGAATTCTTTTTTCAGTTGAACTTCTTTTCTCATGTGATTTTAGCCCTTCAACTTCTAATATTACAATTAAATCATCTTCATTCCGAAATCATAATAGTTGACCTGAGATAAGTTTGGAGTTTGTAATTTAGTCCTCAAACTTAGCAAATGTCGAATTTAACTACCGAAACTATGAATTTTTACCAAATGCTCCATTAGTATTTTCAATTGATCTCTTGCAATTTGGTTAATCTTCAATTTCTTCAAATCAACTCCAATTAAGCTACAAAAAGTCACTTTCGCATAAATTATATCCAAATTGAATCGCTCAATTTATATATAAATAAATAAGAATTGAACCTAAATATGCACATAAAATGCACTTATCATCTCCAGTAACGTCGGTCTTTTTCTCTTCATTTACATTTAAACATTTAAATACTTGGATTATTGATTCAGGTATCATTGATCATACGGAAAATGATGTAGCGTCTTTGAATGATTTCTCAAAAAGTTTATCCAAACATGTTTCAATTACTAATGGTACCTTAGTTCCAGTCCGTGGATGTGGAAAAATAAATTTCTTTCCTGATCTTACTAGTTCAAATGCACTTGTGATCCCTTCATTTCCAACTTAACTTAATTCTGTCGAACAAATAACTAACTCATTTAAATACAATTTTATTTTTTCTCCTAATGGTGATGTGTTTCAGAATCGAACTTTGGGAAAGAAGATTGGTGAAAATGTCTACTCATATGACTTTATCTGTTGAAATCATTCGATCTCTCTTAATATTGCTATGTTAAAAAAAAAAAACATGTTGTGCATCAAAGATATTTGACATCCTTCTAACTGTAACACCCCGAAAATTTAGAATAAAATTATTTTTGTTTTATATAGTATTTTATTTTAATATTTAAAAAATAAGGACTAAAATGATATATATTTTAAATTTATATCTTATTTGAGCCAAATAATTA
>CAIGRP010114819.1:0-10121 GCA_903798385.1 Fraxinus cuspidata | reverse complement strand
ACCTATAATTTGATGTTTTGTGATCGATGAACAAATTGTGACTTTGACTTATAAATTTTTGAATTGTGACCTTAAATTTTTGAATTGTGACCAAATTGCATCGATCTGTGACCTTTATATATTTATTAATAAAATATATAATTAATTAATTAATTAATTAAATTATAAATATATTTTATTGAAAACCTGATTTTTGAAATTTAAAACATTTATCCTTAATTTTGAAATAGTAATACTTAAATACCTTATTTATGTATTGTTCCCTCAAATATATGTATTAGCCCTGCTCTATTTTATATTTCAACTCAAGTCCAATGCTCAATTATTCCATTTATTTTTTAAGGGGGAGGCCCATCATAATAGCTTGCTATTGGGGGCTTCAAGTGTGTTGCCTTTGTGTTGCACTATTGCCTTGGCCCGGCGCACCCCACCAAAACTAGTACAATATGTCAATAGAGAAATCAGCTAAAAAAAAAAAAATGTAGTTGGTGGGTAAAATATATCTCTGTCTCATTTGGGTAAATGATTTTTTTTTTATTTGTCTCAATTGGGTCGTTAAACTTTATTTTAATTTTAAATTTGGCTATTTAGATCCTTCATGATTAGATGTGACTTTCTTTTCCTTTGTCAGAAGCAGCAATTTAGTCTGCAATTTTAGTCCCCAATCTTTGAAAAATTAGCATAATTTGTTCCTATCAACGGTTTTCATCCAAGTGAGCCGTTAAATGAGGTCTAATGACTTTCAATTGACTTTAAGGAAAGATCTAGAAATGGGCATGGTCGGGTTCGATTTGGTTCTAAAATGAACAAAATCGAACCAGACCTAAATTTGCGAGCATTTAGTAATTTGAACCGTCGGGTCTAAATTTGATTTTGGAATTGAACTGATTCCGTTCCGTACCGTAATTATATTTTTTAAAATTTACAACAACATTACATTAATCGAACTACATTGAACACTAGTTACAAATTATATTGTTTATGCATTAAGTGTGAAAAATTATTAGAAATGAATGAGATGAAGCCTACCTCTATTAAAAAGGAGGAAATGAATAGGCCAAAAAAAAAAAAAAAATGGTAAGATGA
The DNA here is from genome assembly GCA_903798385.1 of Fraxinus cuspidata. Classification (NCBI taxonomy): domain Eukaryota; kingdom Viridiplantae; phylum Streptophyta; class Magnoliopsida; order Lamiales; family Oleaceae; genus Fraxinus; species Fraxinus cuspidata. Next base: position 9,035 of record CAIGRP010114819.1, on the reverse strand, counting down.
AAAGAGGCGCAGAGCTTCGATTATTTGAAAAACAGCAGAATGATAGAGATTAGATCACTCAGTTTTGATTTTTTGAAATTTGAATTACAAAGTTAGGCTTAGGCTGAATACAAGAAAATGATAATTTGGGCTCGATTAATTAGTTGGCAAATGAAACATGAAAATAATATTTTTGGCCTCAATTAATTAGTTAGCAAATTTATTTTAAAAAATAAAAAAATTGACTTATTTAATATATTAAAAAAATTATTACATTAGGGACGTTTGATTCTTATTCGATTCTTCGATTTTTGGTTAATTGAGAACCGGATCAAACCCGTCGCGTTTCAATTCTAATACTCATTTAGGTATTTAACTTAGAAAGAATCGAATCGTTTGTTTGATCCGGGTCCAATTCCGTCTAGTTCAGTTCGAGAGTTTTCTCCGATCCTAAAAAAATCCATCTAAATTAATTGTCTAAGCCTATATTTGATACGGATTCTTTAAAAAATAATAATTTAATATTAATTTTCAATCACACGTTTTTCCAATAGAATAATTTCACGCGCTTTTTCTTAGCTTTTAACCATATTCTTAAAAAATTAATTTTCACAAAATCAATATCAAATAGGAACCTAATTGAAAGTTCATTGAAGCGAATTTGCAGAACTATATATTTAGAAAGTAAAAAACCATGTAGATGAAGATATAACTTGCACTAGTTTGCCTATCTGAAATAAGGAAATGGTGCCTGATACTGTGAACAGTGGATGACATTTATTGCACGTTTGGCTAAGCTTAAAATATTACTTATAAATAAGTATGTTTAGAAATTAGTAAGTTTTTTACTCTGTCAAAATTAGAAATATGTAAATTACTTTTAATGTAGATACTAAGCCCCTGTTTGGGTTCCACTTATGAAAAAAAAATGCATATTTACTTTCTTATTTTCAACTATATCACTTGTTGACCTCAATTTTGTACCTCTAAGGCGGCCAAGAGATCTCGAGCCGACTTGCGTCCATGTAAGCTCATTTCCTATACACTTGAATAAACAGTTAGTCATCCGTGGCCTTCTTTGGAGGTGGAGGAGGTGATCACAAGCACTACACAGAAAAAAATATAATGGACTTGGGACGAACTTTAAGGTGCAAGCCACCTTAATGCATCCAATAACAGGCTGTGGCAAACTACCCTGACAAAATCCCCTGTATGAGGGGCTTAATTCGTGCATAATACTATCAGACTTCATGATTGTATTCTAGGCTAAGCACATAATCTTTATTTATTTTTTATTAAAATCATGCTTGGGGGGAGGGGGCTGTTATATTCATAAAAATTGAAATAAAGTACATCTCTATGCATATCATACTGAGTTCATTGGGTAGTTGAAGAAACTTTAACTCCTAGTTTGATAATTAACATTATTTCAATATAAACACAAATGCACGAATATGAGACGAGTGCGTGACTATACTCACGAAGTCACAACATCATCTTTTTGTCTAGTAACTTGCAATACTGTATATCAGAGTTCTAAATCAAGTCTTACAAAATCCTTAAAAGGAAACCAAAGCATAACTTGCACAATGCCATTAAATCCACAATAAATGATTTTGACATAAATAATTATATTCTATATTTCTTCTGAAATCAATAAGATCTGTGGCATTTTAGACAATAAAGTATTCGGAACGAACTTCAGGATCGTCTTTAACCTTCTTCGGTGGGTCTAGAGAAGTGATTGGCTTGAAGTATATTCCGAAGGATCTAACGCAAAGATCATCAGCAGTGCCGTGGAATCCTCCAAATTGACCTTCTTGTCCCAAATGATAATAGAACTTTGTGTCATTCTCCGAAGGATTACCGAAAGGCCCACGTGTTTCCAAATTGGTGACAAATGTTATTGAAGTTAGAGTTCCATAGATGATGCAGTTGGTACCACTAACACAAATAAGATACTCTGATGGATATTTGAACTTCACCTGCATGCCCATTATTTTACAAGAGATGACAAAAATATAACCCATGAGAATTGCCAAAAAATAAAAATAATCACAAGGTGCTTTTTTGGCTAAGCTTAAAACTTCAGGTAAAAGTTTAGTCCCCGTTTGACCTACGTACTTATTTTCAACCACACGTTTACACAATAAAATATGTTGCACGATTTTTCCTTACTTTTTAACCGCACATTCTCAACTCTATTTTTCCCAAAAATATGGTTGTGAAATAGGGCTTAATTATGAGTAAATAAGTAAGTTATTGGAATGTGAAATGAGAAATTAAAAAAGTTTATTAAAAAATAGGCAACTTTTAAGTTTAAACTTACATGCATAAAACATACTGTAAGATGAATAATCAGGCTTACCAACAAAATTAGTAAACAAAAATTTTGTTAGCTGTATTATTCATACCTATCTATAATATTGCATACCCAACGTATCCACAGTTGATAATATTAATAAATATAACGGCACATATATACATATTTTCTTTGAAAAATGACAAATAAAATAAAAATAAATTTTGGAGAATATATATACTCACGGCAGTAAATTTGATTCCATTAACCCGTCCATGTCCATCAGATAATACCAGGGCTCCATTGTCATCAACATATTGAAATTGAATATAATTGATGATATTGTCGTGATCCAAGAAAATCTGAACAATCTCATTGCAACTCTTGTAATCCCAATCTTTTCCAACTTTTTTCACTGGTGGACAAATTTTCATCATATTAGCCTCCTTAGATTATGTCCAAAGCACCTCTTTTTCAAAGTATGCGCTTCTATAGTTCTATATAAAACTGAAGTGAATGATATAAGAGGCATTACATGGCACCAATACCTATTTATTTAATTAAGAGGCTTAGGCCCGTTTGGCATGACTTTTAAAATCCAAAAACTACTTTTGGATTCGTTTGACTAAATTCATGCAAGTGCTTCGTGTATGTAGAAGAGTTTTAAAAGAAAGTTGGTCCAATATGACTCTCTAAAAGCACTTCTGGAATTAGAAGCTCTTTTAAAGATTAATTTTCAAACAAAAATTAAGACAACTTCCTTACAAAACTCTTCTTCACAAAGTAAAAAGCAAAAGTAAAAATATGTCAAACAGACCATTATTTTATTCTAGATTATAAGACAGCATGGTACTTGCATCCCTGCTTAAAATGTAAAGCTGTGTGTGGCAAATTATCCTCTTGTTCTTTCTTCGTGTTTAAGCGAGGATAAATGATATATAAAATTCAGAATATTCTAAAGGCCAATGACCATCAAAAATTATATAAGAATTTGTGGGAATTTTTTAGTTGAGGATGCTTTCTATCAAAGTTAAGGATAAGTTCCTTTCTTGATTCAAGATAGTGCGTCTTCAGTTTTACTTATTCCGTTCTTGTTTCTAACTTACAGGAAGAGCATGTTGTATTTTTAAATTATTTTTGTAACTTACCTTATTAAGGTGACTTTTGAAAAAAAAAAAAACCGTTTGGCGTGACTTTTGTTTTTACATTTTGTAGAACAACTTTCTTAGAAAGTCACTTTAATTCCTGTTTCGAAACTTTTTCTGAAAGAGTTTTATATTTTGAAAGTACTTTAAAAGAAATCATATTTCATCAACTTACTCTAAAAACTCTTCTAACTAGAAAATCATTTTCACAAAGGATCCAAAATCAACTTTCAGGTTTCAAAAACTTCTTTTGACTTCTTAAAAGTCATCCCAAATAGGCACAAAACATATTAGGCAAAAAAAATTAAACTTCGTCAATCAAGCTTAAGCCCGTGTTTGGTGCAGCTAAAAATAGATTTTGATAAAGTTAATAAACATTTGATTGAAACGTTAATGAATCAATTAATGACTTTGATTTAAATTTTTGTTAAGATTTTAAGCCACACCAAATAGAGGCCAAACTGTAAGCGTCGTGCGCCGCAATATTTGGAAATTAAGCCTTAAGCCACACCAAATAGAGGCCAAACTGTAAGCGTCGGTCGCCGCAATATTTGGAGATTAAGCCGAATGTATGACTCACATTTATTTATGACTAGACTATAATAAAATTTCTATATGTCCACAAGGCTAAAATGTGAATGATGTTTGCAAATGCAGCAGACTCAAATATTTGATAAATGCCTCATGGATGCAACAGCGGATCCAATATTTGACATATTTCAACATCATTGCACTGCTCTAGGTTTGTGAAATGCATTCCAGTGAGGAAACGTAGTATTCATTTGGCATGACATTATTTTTGCTTTCTGTAGAAGAATTTGTTGATTAAACTATTGTAATTTTTATTGAAAAACTAAATTCTTAAAAAACTTTCTATTTCAAAAGTGTTTTTATAAAAGTTACATTAGACCTCTTTAAGCTTTTGTAAAATTAGTCAAACGAGTTCAAAGCAACTTTTGAATCCTTTCACCTCTTAAAACCATGCTAAACGGGCCCATAATCAATTAAGTACAAATGAAATCTAACGGGGAGGTTTTGTTCCCAATGCCTGAATTTTGGAGCTCAATCTTGTTACATGTATATTAACTTTGACATCATAGATGACATTCTTGTTAGTGGGTATTTTTTATACATTGATTTTAACAATATTTTAAATAATTAATGGCACAGATTTTGAGAACTCACAATGTCACATCAATATCATCTAGGAATGTACATCTGGATTAATTCTTTGAGGTTAATGGGTATTTAATTTTGAATAAAATCTCAATCACCAATGCCCTGATTATTTGAGGTTGAACTTGTATGCTCTTAACAATCTCATATAAATTTTGTAATGAAAGGAGGTTGAGACGTTCTTCATAAGATTGCCTTTGCAAATGTGGAAGTCAATGATACTTCTTTTGAACCATAGTAATTAAAGTGCAGATAGGCGCAAGACATATAACATGTGACCTTACAGAACTTACAAGTCATTGTGTAATGAGAACACGATATGAAATTTTAAGATCAAGGTTTATCATCTTAAAAAGTAGGAATTGTTCAAACCATAACTTCAAGGGTCCTTGTGGTTATAAATTATATAGAGAGCCAATTTGTTTCTTTCCATAACTCTTGTTATTAAGAAAATCGCGGGGGAACTGTTGTTATATTTACGTATAATAAAACATGTCAGTATTAAGAAAAGAGAATTTCTTCAATGGAGGAAAAGAAGATTGATTCATTTTCTTTCTTTCTTTCTATCTTTTTTTTTTTTTTGGATAGAACTTCTGTCATTTTAATTTATATGAGTTCATCTTCTTATATGCAGATCAAGAAGAAAAGAGTTGAAAGTCAAGACATTGTATTTATATGCATTCTTCGAGCTGTTACTCAAGCAGGGAAAACAATTTATTTAAGTCAGTATCAATATTATTATAATATGGCAAAAAATACAATGTTTCTAACTTCTTACTAAATTATAATGAAGAGTCAAATATATATATGGAACAAATAGGGGGCATTCAAACTCTTATAGTAGAGTTGTAGTTAAACTGGAATGCCAAAAACAAAATCCAAAACGAAAAAGAAGAGCGCCTCAGCGCCGGCTCACTGGTCCAGCTTTACGTTGGTGGTGCATGTCTCCGTCCCAATTATCTTCCAAGGGTGATTTTTTTATTCTAAAGTCACAAATTCTTAATTCCAATGGACTTGAATATAATTCAACAATTGTATTTCCAAATAGAATTATTCTTAACATGCACTTTAATTATAATTCTCAATTATCTTCAATAAAGAATTCGGGTCACACCCAAATTCTAACAATCCCCACCTTGACAAGAATTCTACTGCAATGAACAAAATTTTAAAAAATTCTCGAAAATAAATTCCAGTGCAAGGAATAAACTGAACTATTTAACAAAAATACAAACGAACTTTTCCTTCAAAAAAACTCCATCCGGAAATATTCTCCACCTATACTACCCCCAACTAGGGGCGAAAGTGATCTTATGACAACCAAACAAAGTTGAAACAAGCTCTGTAATAGAATTACAACTAAATGCACCAAATTAAGGATCTTGGCTTGAGTCATTACCCTTAACTGAATTCAAACTATCAACAAATCAGCAGAATTGTACCTATGTAAAATCTTATGGCAAAAAATGAGTCTATTTCTGGAAATTGAATACGATGACACCGTCGATAATTCTTGGTAAACTTTACTAACTTGATCGTCGGCCGGCATCACACCGATGTCCTCTTGAGATCTTTTACTGTCCTTCTTTCTCGTTTTACTTTTCTTGAGTTCCGCATGATTGCTGGTGGCCTAGTCGATTCGATTTTCTCAATTGTAGAATCTACCATCTACAATGAATATTTCAAATAAAATATAAATGAATGATAACTGTTTGTGAAACTAAAAGTAAATTGTGATAGAGCTTTCATTCCTTACCTTTTCCTTTGGAAATTAGAATCTTAAACCTAATTTTGTGTGAAGTTATCCATGCTCTTTATTCGGGTTCAAAAGGTTCATGGATGACCAACAACAACACAAAAACTAATTTTAATTATAGAAATTCTTAACTAACGAATGCTTTATTTCAAAGTTGAAGATTAGTTCCTTTCTTGTATCATGGAGTCTACAAAACTTCTCTAATAAGAAAATCTAATTTTAATCTAGGATCCTTCTTTCAAGAATTTAGTTATTAGGGTGACATTGTGACGTGTTTAAATCGACAGCTAGCATTGGCCATGTTGAATAAATTTTTGAGTCTTCTCGATTTAACAAATCCAAATTTTAAATTTTTTGTATGAATCAAAGAATTATGATGCCCATTTTTTATATTCACGAATGAAAAGCAACACAAATTAAATATTTTCATACACCCTTCCGCACATCACATTTCCTTTGATCTAATGGCAAATGAGTCTCTTACTTTAATTAATAATTACTTTGTAATTTATACTATGCTAAAACTTTTTAATTACTCCTATAATTATAAGAAATTGGAAAATAACTGTGGAGCCTTCCATCTGTTTGAGAATTTAATGTCAATTACTCATTCTAGAAGAACATTAATGAATCTCGGTAATAACATAGGATATGAAATAATCTAAACTATGTTAAATCACTTAAACAATTAAAGAAATTAATACAAACAATTCCATAATGAAAGTAAACACATAAATACATCAAAGGGAAGTTCATTTATTTGGCATTTGGCTGAAGAACAACAAAGTTATATAATGGTGATTTTGTCCTTCTTGAGATAATGAAGTTTAGGCACATCTTTTCCCTTCAGCGACTCGAGAGTTGAAATTAGCTTGACATAAATTCCAATTGATCTTAGCTCACTGTCGGCAGTGCCATGAAATCCTCCAAATTGATGTTTTGAACCAAGATGAAGCATGAACCGTTTATCACCTTCTGAAGGTTGACCAAAAGGTCCATGTGTTCCCAAATTGGTGCCAAATGTGATTGATGTTATGCTACCTAGGCTAAAGATATTGTCATACTTACCGCTAACAGAAGTAATATACTCTGAGGGATAATTGAGACTCACCTGATAGCATTCCCATAACACCATCAGAATAGTTCAAAAAGAATATTAATTTATCGAAAAGGAAATTGTTTCGCTTCATCAAGTTTTTCTTTATGGAGTTTGTACTATAATTAAGAGGGTATTTATGAGAGATTCAGATGATAGAGAGACGATGTGCATTAATTTAGATCTTGTCTTCAATTCATTTTTTCGATAAATGAAGGTTGTGAGACGTGAACTCATATTTTTGTGTGGCTTCAAATATACCGTGTTAATCAAATAATAATGATCTAAAATCTTAAAATGTTAGAGACAGAATGTGTATTTATTTAAATTTTGTCAAAAACCCTCGTCTATGCTTATATATAACATAATACACAAAGTAAAAATTTTAACGGTTCAATACTCGGTGGTGAAACATTATTAATGAAAATGACTAGAGAAAGAAGATATACTCACGATATTAAAATTGTCTCCTGCAGTACTGTGACCATGTCTATCAGATAACACCAATTCTCCATCATCATTAGCATATAGAAATTGAAGAGAATGAATTCTAGTATCGTGTGAAACAAAAATCTGAACAATTTCAGTTCGACCGTTCTCATCCCATATATGTCCGCAGTTTACGTTCCCCACTGGACCAATCTTGACCATACCGCTATTCTCCATCTCTCAAAAACTTCACCTTCCTTCTGTTTTGGAAAATATCATGTGACTCTATATATATATATAGATGACAAATTATTCAAGTCTATTTTGGTCCTTTTTTTTTTTTTCAAACAGGGGCATAATTAAGTTGATACCTGCATATGTATAGGCAATGAGACTTTAGTTCTAGGATAAATACCAGACTTGTTATATAAAATATTAATGGATTCGTCAGTAGGGATTCAACTACGTTTTTGGACAAAATAAAGAAGAAAAAAGCTACATTTTTTTTTTTCATTTTATTAATGTTCTTGAACATGCTGTTATTGTTATGTCAAATGTAATAACCTTTTGCATTTTACGAGCATTTCAAATAAAATACAAATTAATTATATTTTTTGAAAAATTAAAAGTAGATTCTAATATTACTTTCATTTTCCTTCGAAAATAAGAGTCCTATATAATCTTAACTTTGAGGAAAGTTATCCTTTTTCTTTCTTTGGGTTCAATGTAGAATAAAGCCAAAAAAAATCCGTTAAACAATTTTAATTATATGGATTATGTTAGTTATTGGGTTGTCTCGCTATTTCACTTTGACTCTTGGACTCGGCATATTTTGTGCAACCCGAGTTTGGCCTGTAACGAGCAAAGTCGCATTCTTGGAAACTTGTTTTTTACATAATAATGGCGATGAGATCTAGCCTTACATGTGATGCATTTGTGAGCGTTGGATCTGAATTTTGGGGTGCCATATAAAAGGCTTCTCTGTCCCCATTTTTATTCGAGTGGGTGTATTGGTTAGGGTTTTCACGCATCTCTTCGTTTTCTCTGTGTCTGATCTTCAATCTCTGTAAATCTCGAGTACATTCTTTGACGTACCACGGAACACTAACTTAAAACCAATGATCAGATAGTGCGAAATGAAAACCAATGCAA
>CAIGRP010114818.1:0-10239 GCA_903798385.1 Fraxinus cuspidata | reverse complement strand
TTAACAATTAAAATTAAAATTTTGATATTTAAGATTTCTTTTGAATTACTAATTTTTCTAAATAAATTAATTGAAGTAACACGTTGCCAAAGTGACATCTCTTATCTAGATTAATTTATTTGAAATATTATGAATATTGTGTGTACGTAACTCATGTGGGTATTGACCGACCCAAAGGAATGTTGGGTTATGTCCATGTCGGTTGCCATTTCTGAAAATCAAACAAAATTAGTTTCTGAAATTAACAATATAATTTTTTTCTTCGGAATTTGTTTCAAGTTTGTTATAAAAAATATTTGTGAACAAATAATCTAAATAGAGAATAAATAATTCAGTTGGACTTTAAAACTCAAGGCATGTGTGAACACAGTTTCCTTAAAACAAATTCACCCTCCCACCGTAGGTGTTTGAGATTTAACTTGAGGGTACAACGGTAAACCAATAGAGTCCGAGTACTGTAGATTCTATTCCGACGAACTGACTTAATATCTGAACAATATCACCATCAAGACCTTGACATACAGTAAAATATGTATGTAGACAGAGGACAATTTCGTTTGTTTTGGAACTATAATGCAGACTGTTTCTGCATATCTGGAACGGTGAAAAACTGAGGCTTTATATAGACTTAACCCAAATAATTACGAGTTAAATCTGTTCATTAACACAATGACAATAATCATTGGAGTTTCAGAAACCAAAAGTTAGTTCAATAACCATTGGAGTTTCAACAGTTTCAAACTTAATGACAATAATCATCGAAGTTTCAGAAACCAAAACTCAGCTGTTGGAGGCAAAAAAATAAAAAAAAATTGACAAAAAGTAGGCCATCCTAAGGAGTCAATTTTTTTTTTTGGTCAATTCGGTCCAACATTCGTGTACGCAGGTTGCATCCGTACACAAATTCAAGGTCCAAAACCTATTTCGATCCGTGATTTGCACCCTTCCCTGCGCGCGCACGTGGAAAGAGTCTCTATACTACATATGATTACACACGATTACACACTTCCAAAGTGTAACCATATATAAAGTGGTTCTTACTTTCATCAATTTCCTGTGTAATATAAATTCAAATTTAGTTTTTCTTCCAACATAAACCTTATTCCAATGGTCCACTTTAAATTTCAATTTCTCATTCACCCAATTTCATTTTTGGCAAGTAAATACATGATTTTGATGTTCTCAAGGAGGAGAACACAAATCAATGTTGATCTTTAAAAAAAAGCAAACGGGTCTCACTCAAAATTTATGTCAAAGTCAGCCATCACCTTATTTTTTTCCAACAAAATCGATATCTCACTATAATGCACTGGAAAAATAACTGAGTTACTAACTCTCTACGCCACTGATGCAACCCAACAATATTCATACTGCAACAAGAACTATCTATGAATGGTTCTTCCTCAAGTGCACCATATTACCATCTTTACAGTTAAATGGCTTTCACAGCCAGAGCAGGTAAGTTTGTAAAGAATACATAAAAGTGGGATCATAGAAACTGACTCCTATTCTTTATGCTTCAACTCAGACTTTTTTATTTTCTTTCAAGTTAAGCTTTGTTTGGATTGCGTTGAGGAAAGTCCTCAATAATTCACTATCCAGAATAAAATGTCAGCCTACCCTAATCCAGGTCGTATACTAGGTTATGGTTGAATAAATCAGTCACAAAATCTAAGCGGCCAAAGTATTGTTATCAAATGGTTCATATAAGTCAAGGGGTGTTTGGTACACGTTATTGAGAAGAAAATGCATTTTATGATGTGATATGATTCAAATATGTAGTTAAAAAAATAAGAAAAAGTTTTGGATTTGAACGTAATATTATTTTATTGAATAACGTTGGCTAAAAATAAGTATTAAAAGAATGAATTTTAAATAAAATGTGGATCAAAGAGGGGCAAAAATACTTTTTCTTTTTTTAGTTTAACAACGGGGCTCAAACAACCCGTAAGACGTCAAGAAAAAGGGTACAATTAGTAGACAATGATATCACATCGGCATGACGTCATTGATGACGCCTTATAAATAAATAGTAGAGCAAACAGCGGAGTCCTAATTTTATATATTAGTAGGTTAGGAATGTAATTAGTTGGATTAATTATTAATTAGTGGATTAGTGGTTTGCTTAATTAGTGTAGTTAGACTGTTAGTAGGATGTGTGCATTGCATGACACGCATTACCATTTAATTTAATTTAATTTTTTGGGCAAAATATTGCCTATTTAAGATCAATGAATGCAATTCAATTCGTGTTCATTTTTTCTCATATTAAAAGTGTCGTGCTCTCCTTATTTTTCTTTCATATTTTCCTCAGCATTTTTCTATTTCATTTGGTAGATGGTTTAATCACACAATTTATGGTTGCGACTTCTAAAGTACATGGTTTCTCAAACAATTTTATTTTTGGTGTGCGTAGGATGAAAAATCATCAATTTTTCAATCAAATAGTTACATTCTTTGCACACGATAATTTATTCAATCGTGTTACATGTATATTATCATTTTTTACACTCTGTCACGTACCAACATGCCATTGGATAGTTCAAATTTTTGACAGTTTTTTCACTCAATTAACACTTGTCAAAACTCATTAAAGTCAATAATAATGTTAACAAAAGGGTTACTTTCATGAACATATTCAATTTCTCCTGTAGACAATTAAAATGAGGTGAAAATAACTCTTAAATAAATCAGTGCGTGCAAAGCACGTTAATCCTAAACATCAGAAAACTTTGAATGGAGATCTAGATACTTTATTTGGGAAAGTTTGAGTCTCACGTTTGCAATATTTCTCTTTTAATCAATTTCTCATTATAGCTAAGCCATTAAACCTGCTTTTGATATACATAAACAGACAAGACAAGACAGAATCCACCAACAATTCATCAATAATTTTTCCTGTCTTTTATTTTTATTTTTCTACTTCAACTTCACGTCATATGAACAATGGATAACTTGCATTTAATTGAAAATATCACTTTTTTTTTTTTATGTTATTAGCCCTTTAAAATTAGGAGTGAATATTAAGTTGAAAAATGTAAGCAGGGGCGGACCTACTTGAGGACAAGTGGGGGCAGCGATCGATTTTTTAAATATTAAGTTGAAAAATGTAAGCAGGGGCGGACCTACTTGAGGTCGAGTGGGGGCTGCTGCCCCTACTCAAATTTTAGATTTCCCAATTTTTCTTCAGATATTCGAATTTTTTTAGTTTTTTTTTTTTTTTTTTTTTTTTGTTTTTTTTTATTTTTTATATTTTTTTTTTAACCTTTTTTCAAGACAAGACAGAATCCACCAACAATTCATCAATAATTTTTCCTGTCTTTTATTTTTATTTTTCTACTTCAACTTCACGTCATATGAACAATGGATAACTTGCATTTAATTGAAAATATCACTTTTTTTTTTTTTTATGTTATTAGCCCTTTAAAATTAGGAGTGAATATTAAGTTGAAAAATGTAAGCAGGGGCGGACCTACTTGAGGACAAGTGGGGGCAACGATCGATTTTTTAAATATTAAGTTGAAAAATGTAAGCAGGGGCGGACCTACTTGAGGACGAGTGGGGGCTGCCGCCCCTACTCAAATTTCAGATTTCCCGATTTTTCTTCAAATATTCGAATTTTTTTAGTTTTTTTTTTTTTTTTTTGTCCAGGTTTTTTTAAGTTTTCAGATTTTTTTCCAAACCTTTTTGGTTTCGCTCCCATTAAACTTTCTTCCAGGGTCCGTCCCTAAATGTAAGCCTCTATCTATTTAGCCCACATTTGGTAAACTATAAAATAAAATTCTAGTCAAAATCAACAATTAATTTTAATCACATATTTCACAAGATCCAAAACTTTTCAACTGCACATTCTATCAATTTTTATCAAAATATAATAAAAATCTGTTTTTTATTTGAAGCAAACTGAGGCTTAATATGTAACTATCTTATTTTCAACTTTCACATATTAAGCCCCTGTTTGAGATTCATTATTTTTTTCATTCTTATTTTTCTATTCATTTTCAACCATACATTCTTTAATAAAATAATATATTTCATCACATCAATAATTTTTCCTTATTTTTCAATCACATATTCTCTATCACATCAAACAAAAAAATGCATTCTTGAACTCAAAATGTGCACCAAACATGGGCTAAGAAAAGATTTAAAACTCACACATTTACTAATACTAGTTCTAGAGGAGAAAATTGTTGGCATGCATAAATAGCTTTTGCATAGGAATTGACGATTGTAATTAGCCTAGACCTCTATGATTCGGGAATTCGACATCTTGTTTACCTTACACGCATCAACAAATTATACACACGCATATATGTAATAATATGGAGAGAATATAGAGAGAGATTGGGGGTTGGTGGCACAAATTTAGTTCACGTTACTCAACCCCCAATCCAACCTCAACCTACCAAACCAATTTGAGTAAGGATCGACTCTATATAAATATTTGCTTTTTTTTCCAAACTTTGAAGGATAAGAAGAGCTAAATAATCCCAAAGAGTGAGGAAATGGCAAAGAGTAGGGTTCTTGTCGTGGGTGGAACTGGTTACATTGGTAAGAGAATTGTTAATGCTAGCTTAGCCGATGGTCATCCAACTTATGTCCTAAGACGCTCAGAAATTGGCCTCGATATCGATAAATTGCAAATGTTATTATCGTTTAAACAGAAGGGAGCACGACTCGTGGATGGCTCATTTTTCGACCACCCAAGCCTTGTGGAGGCTGTGAAACAAGTCGATGTTGTCATATGTACCATGTCTGGGGTGCACTTCCGGAGCCACAATCTTTTGATGCAGCTCAAATTGGTTGAAGCCATCAAAGAAGCTGGAAATATCAAGGTACATATAAATGGTTCATTGAGGAAATTGTTCAATTTATGTAACAACTGAACATGTCCACGCAGCGTGCATACGTAGAGCTCGTTTGGCATGACTTTTGAGATCCAAAGTGTTTTTTCTAATTAGAAGAGTTTTTAAAGGAGTTGATCCGAAGTGACTTTCAATAAAGAACTTTCGAAATAGAAAACTTTTTTGAAAATTACTTTTTAAACAAAAATAAAGGTAATTTCCTTCAAAAACTATTCTACAAAAAGCTTGTAAAAGCAAAAGTCATGCCAAACGAGTCCGTAATAGGGGTCGAAACCATAAATTTTTTCCATGAGGTTAGTTGAACATTGTTAAACCATTTAAACCAGAACTTATTTTGAAATTACTTATTTGTCAAACATGATATTTAAAATTACTTTATATGCAAATTGATAAAACTTACTTTATATCAAGTTGGTCAATACTTTTTAGAAAAGTAACTTTTAAGCTCCTGTTTGATTCACATTAAAATTTTCATTTTCATTCTTCTACTCATTTTCAACCATACATTTTTCAATAAAATAATATTTTTCATCACATCAATAACTTTTCCTTTTTTTTCAACTACACATTCTCTATGAATCTACTATTCCAAAATACATTCTTCCAAAATAATGTGGCTCAAACATGCACATTTAGTAAAAATTTATCTTCAATTCCTTACAAATATAACTCAAGTTTATTTTTTCTATCAAAGGACACAACACAGAAATCTATAAATTGGTAACGATGTAAATTGAGCTCAAAAAAATTGTCTATGGAATCATGTCATGTAAATGTTAAAATTGTTATGGAGTCGACAAATTTATCTATTTTACATAAATATTCCACCCTCTTAAATTTTTCTATTGATTTATTTAAAGTTAATCGTCAACCTCTCACAAACATCTTGAATTTTTTTTTTCCCATCAAGAGCCTAACACATGGATGTCTATTTACAGCGTTTCTTGCCTTCAGAGTTTGGCATTGATCCAGCACAAATGGAACATGCACTTGAACCAGGAAGAGTTACATTTGATGAAAAGATGACAGTTAGAAAGGCAATTGAAGATGCTAACATCCCTTATACATATATTTCTGCTAACTGTTTTGGAGGATACTTTGCTGGTAATCTCTGTCAGATGGGAACCGTACTTCCTCCAAAAGACAAAGTTTACATCTATGGAGATGGAAATGTTAAAGGTATATATATACAAAACACACTTATTACATTGAGAAAATTACACTGGTACCGTTAACGACGAAAACGAGCAAGAAAATCGTGTACTCCTATTTTGTTCTATTCTTCGGTACAACAAAATATAAGACTATGTTTTTTTGATCTATAGAAAAAAATTTAGTATATCTAAAAGGAAGAGATTGCAGTGGTTCGAGTAATTTTATTTGTTTGTAAAAATGGTCAAACCTAGTTCTTGTAAAAGAAGGGTGTATACTTAATTAAAAAGCATTTGTGCTTTCGTCAATAGTCCCTTTTATTTTGTTTTAAAAAATGAAGAAGAAAAACTGTCTGAATCGCAAGTTGTAGCAGTCTTCTTCATTTCAACAGCGTTATTTATTTTGTGATTTTGAAATTTGACAAGTTTTATTCATGCTTTTTAAATTTTGCATCAATCATGAAAGCAATCTATATGGATGAAGACGATATAGCAACATACACGATTAAGTCCATTGATGATCCTAGTACATTGAACAAGACATTGTACCTTCGACCACCAGAAAACATCCTTACTCAAAGGCAGCTAGTCGAAAAATGGGAGAAACTTACAGGAAAAATGCTAGAGAAAATCAGCATTTCTGCTGAAGACTTCTTATCTAAGATAAAAGGTATAATATCTTACTAAACTAAACAATTTTATGTTAGTTTTTTCTTTCAATGTTCGGAAGTTTTGAACTTCTTATCGTGTAAATGCAGGGGCTGATTTTGTTGAACAAGTAGGATTGGGGCATTTCTATCACATTTTCTATGAAGGATGCTTAACAAACTTTGAAATAGGGGAGAATGGGGCAGAAGCCTCAGAACTTTATCCAGAAGTTCAGTATACTCGAATCCAAAAATACTTAAAGCGTTATCTCTAAGGAAAATTCTGTTTGTACAGAAGAATTACAGATACTCACATGGGGTTGGGCCCCGTATGAATTAAATATTGGAAAAAAAATAAAATGAGCCCCACCTATTGTGTGTATTCTGTAGGCTGTTTGTATGTTTTTTCTTTACACTAAGCAGGGGTGGATCCAGAAAATCATGTTGTGGGGAGCTGAAATTTAAAATAAGCACAATTTTTTATAAAGTATATAACATAAAATTTCATTACTACATTACCTTTGAAGTTGTGGCCGTCGAGCTTTAAGTGCGTAAAACTCATCAATAATAGAATCTACATCTATTTTCTCGGCAAATTCTCGTTCAATATAGAGTGTCATACAATCAGCAAGAAACTCGTCCTCCATTCTGTTACGAATTGCCGTCTTCACAAGTTTCGTTGCCGAAAAAGCTCGTTCAGTAGTAGCCGTAGATATTGGTAGTGTCAGTACAAGACGAATCAATCTAGTGAGAATAATGTAATTCTCTAATCTTTTACTTGCAACTAAAAGCTTGCATAATTCAGAAAGTGAAGACACTTGAAATCGAGGATCACNTCGTTCAGTAGTAGCCGTAGATATTGGTAGTGTCAGTACAAGACGAATCAATCTAGTGAGAATAATGTAATTCTCTAATCTTTTACTTGCAACTAAAAGCTTGCATAATTCAGAAAGTGAAGACACTTGAAATCGAGGATCACAAATCACATCATACTCGTAATGTCTCAACTCAAACCTCAAAGAATGAAGCTCTTGCTGTGAAAAATCACGAGGATAGAACTTCTCTGCAAGCTTGTAAATATCATCCTCGTTGAATGATTCAAAAGAATTTCGAGGATCTAAAGCAACAGTAAGAGAGAGAGGAGTTCTATCGATAGCTCATTAAATCTTGTATTTAACTCCTTTAGCTGGAAATCTATCGCTTCATTAAAAACATTGAAGTGGTAATGATGCTGTTCAAGTGTAACTTGTTCACGAGGATGACCAATCTTTTAAAAGGAGTTTAGGTCGGGTATATCAACATCATTTGCAGAGCAAAAAGTTTTCATTGTATTAAGAAATTCTTCCCAACCATCTTCTCTAAATTTTTGAAGGAGATCTTTTGTGGTGGAGACAAATCTGATAGCAGTCGAGATGTCTTGAGATTTTTTTTGAAGAGCTTGACAATTCTCTAAATTTTTTAAGGAGATCTTTTGTGGTGGAGACAAATCTGATAGCAGTCGGGATGTCTTGAGATCTTTTTTGAAGAGATTGACAAAGTATGTCGCTGAGTCCCAAAATTTTATGCATTAAATGCAAGGAAAATACAAATTCAAAGCTTGTAATGGTTTCATAAACACCATGAACTTCGGCACAAGATCTTCCATTTGGAGAATGAACAATAAGATACTCAAGTACCTTGCAAGTTGCAATGTACATATCTATCAAACCCTTTACCGATTCATAATGTGAACTCCAACGAGTAGAGCCTAATTTTTGCAAATTACCAATTTGATTGGCCTCACTTCCAGATTGTCGTTCTCCACTAACCAACATATCCTCAAGCTCTTTTCTTTGAGCAGTTTGTAACACATTAATGCGCTTATGAGAAGAAGTACTAATATTAACAACATTGTCCAAATGAGAAAAGAATTTCCAAATACAAATCACATCCTTGACTGCAGAAACCAATGTCAGTTGTAGTCGGTGGGCAAAACAATGGATGTAGTAAGCATATGGACATTCTTTAAGAAATAACCCTTGAAGTCCGTTCCAAGTATCACGCATATTGCCAGCACCATCATAATCTTGCCCTCTTATTTTTTGAACCTGAAGGTCGTGATGAACAAGAACATCACATATCTCATTTTTGAGATTCAATGATGTAGTGTCACTAACACTTTTGATCACAAAGAAGCGTTCTATTATAATACCATCACTATTCACAAATCGCAAGATAATGGCCATTTGTTCTCTTTTAGATTCGTCTTATGCTTCATCGACAAGAATACAAAAGTAATTTTCTCCAAGCTCCTCACGAATCATGTGACTTTATCAATATGTCTTGATGGTCTCATTAAATCTTTAGCTCTTCTCACACACATGTTATGAAATGATGAAGGTGTTGAACCCATGTGAGTAAGAAATGCACATTTATCTCCTTAGTTAACCCTCTTCCAATTGTTAAATCCATATGTGACCAATGTTGAACTATTGGATGAATTACCATCATTCGAAAACAGAAAATAGTAAAAACAATATGCTTTATCTGTTGAAGGTGAATACTCCAACCACCGAAACTGACTGAACCATTTTTTTTTAAACCAGCAATTTTGAGTTCCAAATAATGACTTCTGATAATTCAAAAAACCTGGTTGATAAGGCCCTGCTTGTAGATATGCATGTCTAATCTCATCTTGTAAATTAATAGGATGTTCACTAATTTGCTTCCTTTTTCCGGGATCCCTTTCGATCAAAGTAGATTGTTGCAAATCGGGTTGTGAAGATAAATGAGGTTAAGTTTCAGGAGCCGAAATTGGAGGATGATGAATTGTAGTATCCTCTTCAACTTCAATAGAATGCGTACTTGTAGTTGATTCATCGACCTTTTTAAAGAAGGAGAACAATGTTTTCCTTTTCTTGGCACTAGATTGACCATGTTCCATTTTTAACTATACTGAAGTTGGTCCACTGAAACAATAATTGCAGCTTTAACTTTTAAACCTTTGGCAAAAATAATTGAGCTTTTAACTTTATATAATTATGTCAAAGATGATAGAACAAAAATGCTTTATCTTTATTCAAAAAAACCATTGCAATTTGCAACACTAGACATGTCAAAATTATACTCCTAACTCCTTAATTCTGCAACAGGCATTTATGGTTTATTTCATACTCACATCATCCATAAAAACTCACAGAAATGTCAAAATTATACACTAAACAAGTAAACATGCATAAACTGACAAATCAAATTCAAGAAAACGAATCAAATTCCATTTGTTTCATTCATTACCTTTCCAAAGCGAACTCGAAGAGCACTATAGAGACTCCAAAATCCTCATAAAAAATTCGCAATGCCAGAAATAATAAAGAATAAAGAGCCAAAGAGGAGCTCGGGCTGCTCGGCTGCTTGAGTTCGAGGATGCTTCCAGTTCCAGAAATCTGGTAAGGATTTTTACTTTCTAATTTAGGTGGGTTTGGGAATTGGGATTTAAATTGGGCTAGTGGTTATATATAATAGGGAACAATACATAGTGTCTTTAGTAAACACTATTTCAAAATTAAGGGTATAGGTTTCAAATTTCAAAAATCA